>JARJEB010014752.1:0-13348 GCA_030264535.1 Liometoxenus newtonarum | reverse complement strand
CGTTACTGTCGTTCTTTATTCAATCTCAGTGTGAATTGATGTCACAAACCATATGCGCATCATTCACATGAACAATATAAATTGACACATACAAACATAAACCAGTGTAATTGTACAGTGTGCTTCAATAGAAATAAAAAATAACATCTTACGACTCGTAAAAATTTAAATACCTTGTTTCGATATAGAGTTTGATAGTTTTGCTTGGAAATCTCGTGCATGCGGTGTGAAAAGCGCGATGGAAATCGAATGTGACATGTGACATTATTCTAAGTGATCCGGTATTTTGTGCGTCACACAAATCATTCGACGGCTCTACACCACGTATAAACGCGTATAAGCTCAAAGCTTAAAACGCTTCAATTCCATGCCGGCAAAGAGCAAAGAGGGAAAGATCGTACATATCCATAAACGACGAGAAAATCCAGCAATGTCACTTGTCGTTTTGACAACAACTACAAGAACAGGGGACTAACTAAACTAAACTTCATTATATCCATGTGTGCGTATGTTCCTCGCACGGCCTTGCATGATTTTGCTTAATTTTGATTTGTTACTTACTGCATAGTGCAAACTGAAAATATATAGGTAGGTATTTGTTTGTATGGCACATGTATAAAAAGGACATAAATCTTAAGATAATTTATTACGTTGCCGATGTTACGTGTCTGCATAATAACTGGTGCACATTGTTGTACAACAAAATCTTAAATGGTCATCAGCTAACCTGCTAACCTATAGGAGTTAGAGCAAAGAGATGAGAAAACAAATATGTTAAAGTTGGTTCAACAGTTACAAGTAGTAGCAATTCGAACCGATGGGATGAACATGATCAGACAGACACCCGGAGTTTTGCCACCGGACTTTAAATCACTATAAAAACGATATATTTATATTTATTGAGGTCAACCAACAACCAGACGAATTAATAAATAATGTCGATACACGCGAATCACCAATAACAATAATTAACTAATTGCAATATGTATAGGTAGTTTATTTTATACAGGGTCTTGTCAGAAAATGAAATATGTTATTTTCTCATACTTATAAGAAAGAAAGAAGTTCCCGCACACTGTTCTTTTATTTTAATTCGATTATGTTGGAATTATGACCATCGAATAGAATAGAACATGAAATAATAAATGTATGGAAGTCGATTTGAGGCGTCGGTGAAACATATTTTTTCGAGACATTTTAAGAATCATCAGCGTGTCCCCTAGTGATGTTTAGAGAGCAATAACAACCGCCGCACGCCATTTGGCACGATGAAATTTACATGAAAAATTGCATTATTATTAGCGCAGTGTCGAGGGATGAATGTTACGGCTGTGCTTGAACAAAGTACAAAACGTCAATAAAACATGCGTATATATATACCTACGTAAAAAGCCGCACGTATATTTCGACAAATTCATTTTTCCTTTTTCATTTTTCCTTCATTTCTTCCTCTCATCATTCGTCTTTCCCATCTAATCTATTCCAATTGCGTTTCCCATTCCCATTACGAAAATAACATTTCTTATATACCGCGTAGAAGTACATTACTTACTTAATATTACAGCAAGAATGGGGCACGTCGTACGGAAAACGTTTATAATGCGCTTCGTCGCGCGCTAAAAAGCCAAAAACGTTACGTTACGATATTATAATTAATGATTCGTACACCTCAGAAATTTAAATTTCGTTCAGCACTCACAGTATGCGGTTTGGTGCTGTATATTAGTCTTATAGGGACGATGGAAGTCGTTAGTATGGAACTGAATTTGTAAGAGTATATGTAGGGGAAAAGAGAAAAGAAAATGATAATAAGTAAGTCTATAATGCTACTACATTAATGTTACTGTTACTCTGATGCATATGGTGTTGAATGATATTGCACGATGATGTTTGAATAGGACGAACGAACGGACTCGTGCTGTTAGTGTTTCGCGACTACCGAACTGATAAGAAAGACTCAGCCATCAGAAGAACGACGTGTACGTCGACACGTTGCCGCAACAATTAATCTTAATACACAATGCATTTAACGATTTCCTTTAACAGTTTACGGTTTAAACGCGAATACAAATATGAATCGCTCGGATTCATATTCGAATGCGAATAGCGAATAGATAGGTACATCCGAGGAATTTTGTATTAGGTATATGAAAAAGGCAATTCGTATTGCTAAAATGTTATCGGTTATCGCACATAATCTATCTGTTAATTAACTCTATGCAACTTTTTATCTTTTTTCTTTCGTTTGTTCAGTTTCTTCTCTTTCATTTAACTTAGTCGACGTCGACACGACAACTATGGTAATATCGTATGTCAATATTGAATTACAAACTGATACAATGCAAACCAATTTATTTCCATGTATGATTTATGCTCGGTATTCACAAGCAAAAGCATGGAAGATAGGTATGAACGAGTCAGTAAACGAGGTACGACTTGAACAGACTTTTTATGTTTTCGTGGTGGTGTATTCATCGACGTATATTCCATTTTATTTTTGATGTTTATTAATAAACTAAAAGATTGAGATGGAAATCTTTCTTTGCTAATAACACAATAAATAACTAATAAAAAGTTTATATCACAGGTCCGTCTTTTTCTATAATTAAGTAAAATTTGAAGTTTTTACCTTTCGAGGTGTTTCACGATATCTTCATATGCTGCTCGGCAATTTTCCCAAATTCCAGACCTGCATTCAAGAAAAATACAATTATAAATTAGTTTCGAATTTAATTGGTTTTTTTTTTTTACTTTTCCGATATCGATGTTAAAGAAAAAGACAATTTCCGAGTATCATTTCACTGTTCATCATGAAATTGGATTGGTTGGTTGCTTCGTTAACTTGTACAGTTAGAGGCCAACAAAATTCATCCTAAGCAGCTTATGGAATTGCCACGAAGTCCCACACGTTTTTCCAACTCTATTAAAACCGCGTATATCGTGCCAAATATATATGTGCATTTGTTTTGTTTGAAAAACCTTATCAACTGCGACGACGTATTGAATAACCGTACACCGTGCCTAAACAATTTCTAGTCATATGATTTATGAATAAGGTAATACTCGAATTTTTTTAATGCCAAGTTTTTCTATCTGCAAATGGTATACATCACTTCAGTATGTATGAACCGTGACACGGTCGCATGAAACTCACACTTTAGACTCTCGCAAGTGCAAGTTGGGGTTAATTGTAGGTATACTTATTCGAAAAGCGAAGGAAGAATAATATACGAGTATGAAAGTAACTCAAGTGTTAGACCTTTTCTGCTGTTTACACATGACTCTTAACTTCTTGTACATAAGTCTTACATGATTTAGTTATACTTCTTGACCCAAGTCCTATGTAAGATGCTTATACACGTCGTCAAGGCAAATGTGTTCTGACTAAAAATGATAGGAACTAATCCCGGCCAGACCATCGCGAGCACTCGTCTACTTGTTTACACCGTTGTTTCAAGTCGTCATTATCATTTCACTGCGGTATATATACATGTAGATATTTTCGTAATTAAAATGCAAATCCGCAGTTCTGGATGCGTGTACACGTCACGATGCGCTGTGATTAATTCTCCAGGTAACCCCTGGGACTACTTCAAAAATCAAAAATCAAAAAAAATAGTAATCGAAACGATGCAAAAGGTTTAAGTTTAAATATTAAAGCAAAAAGAAATCAAAGGAAATAAAATAAATATGAGTTAAGTATATATGTATAAAACGAAGGACAGCTATAAATAAAATGTCAAATGATTTGTTGGCAATTAATTTATTGATTTATTTACCTAATATTAGGTCTCTTTCTCTATCGGTTTTCACGTTTGCGTTTCTCTTTCGCATTGTTTTTGTTCATGGCATGATTGGATTTCTTACCTGGCGATAGCTTCCATTGACGGCATGCCCTGATTCTTGATCACCGACCCATCGTGTCTACCTAAATTGTGCGGCATCGCTGGCGACAGAAGGGCGGAATGTGCGGCTGCTGGATGCGGCAATTGCATAAACTGCATGTGTCCCAAATGTGGCGGATGATTGTAACCATTTGCCAGTAATGGTGATTTTTCCAATCGTGACATATCTGCAAACAAAACAAAGAATCAATAGCATCAGTATAATTGGAATTGCAATTTAAATTATTTATTTTTTACGTGTAAATTTAAATGAAACGAAACATTTCTCAATCAGCTGAACGAAACGCAGAAATCGCACATCGCATCAACATGCAAAACCGAAACAACGGCGTTTCGCAAATGACAACGCGAGGCCCCTTTGATTGATGACTCTAGTTTCGTCTCACTTTGTCTGCTACAAATCGCATTCAGACTCTATAGTCTATAGTAGATTCACACAAGGACTTAGTTTCGTTTCAGAGGGAAATATTCACGTCCACGTTTTCGTATTTACGCCTCAGCACAACCAACCAGGGTGCCTTCCTAATCACTTTCATCAACTCTCTGCCATCTACTACGAGTAACGTCGGTTTATAAATATCACCCAATCATCTTCACACACAGCTACAAATTCACTGACACGACACCAACCGAAACTCAAAATGAGAAGGTAGATAGACACAAACATATACATATAACATATAAAGCTTATAAGTAGTACATATTCACAGGCTTTATATGTTAGGATCAGGACAGTTAAATAACGACGCATCACAAGCAAACACGTTTACAACCGACAACAAGAAACACATCAAAAACATTCATATATACAACGCCTTTAATTAAAATATCTGTTTGTATACAAAGACTCGACTAAAATAACAGAAACCTAATTATTTTTCTGTTTATTGTGTATGCGCCGTGGCGCCTATCTGTAATAATTAATCATCTTGGACGTTTTCGGTTTGGTTATGTCTAAACTAAATGTCTAAAAGATTTCAAACTCATCAATGCCATGCAAGCAGTTATATTTGAATAGGTGGAACGATTTTTCATGTTATGCACTGATATGCATGGATCATTTGGTTTTATGTCAATTTCTTAATGCAAATTGACTACGTAAACATATTGATATGTTGATTTGATAAGAAAAACATGTAACGTTAAATGTTTCAAATTGCACGGAGGTCTTTAAAGCGTTTTATTAAAAATGATTAGGTGTCATTATCAATTTGCCTCGCAAGTTTGATCTCGTCCTTTTGGTTCGAGTTTAGTTCGAATCCACTTATTTGCGTATATAGGCTGGTAGTCAAGTACATGTCGACATTAGAATAATATTCATGAAAAATTTTCTTAATTTCCATAAAAATCCCATAGTGGTACCTATACATGGATATGTGTATGCACCTTGCCCATATGTTTTTAGCATCAATAGCAATCGGATTACGGTGTCGGTCCGTGTAGCCGGTTCTCTTGAATTTTTCATCCTTTTACTCGTTCATATTTATGCATATCCATATATAATTGCGCATTCTCACATATTTCTTAATAAAATTGTTCGCATTACAATTTTTTTCCTTCCTTCCATTCTTCATAATATTCGTCTGAGTTTTATTAATAACACCAATGTCTAAAACTTACACATATACGGTCTGTCCAAGTAAAAAAGTAAATTACAAACTTTTAATAAGTATAAGCGTATAGGTATATCAATATAAAAAAATATCTTTGTTTTGTATATTATTCGCGATATCGTGCGGATCTTGGTTCTTGGGCGCGCGATGTTGTGGTTGTTGTTGTTAAACTCGTTATATATGTACTTAAAAGTTATATAAAATTAACAATTCAACCAACATGTATAGTTGTTTGTTGTAATTACAAGACGTCTGCACCTACACCATCACTTGCAACAATATTTTTGTTTTAAGCTGCACATTTCTCTCTCTCTCCTTTTCTCTATTATATAGATATAGCTAGTTTGTTTGGACGTGCATAATTTTTTTACTTTCATAATACTTTTCAACGAGCAATTAGATATCTTTAATCTGGCGTATGCTTTCAAAATACTATAAGAAATTATTAATCTGTTTGATCTACGTTAAGTAAATTGTGTTTCGAGTCAGTCGGATGCATGTCGAATGATTCGAAATGTTTAGGAACGCGCAGAAGGCAAGCAAACAGTCAAGAAATGCACGGCTGTTGACTTTTAATCGCAACGACTCATCGGACGGATATTGACGATTAATAACAGCTTCTTATATATGAGAATGAGAATTTTAAGTAATTTTAATATTTTAAGCGCTTGTGCATCTTTCACAGACACCATGAATCCACGAATTAATATTTTAGTTTAACAATTGATAGCTGTTTAAAATTGAAAGCTTATTTTGTTCTATTTTTATTGATTTAATGACTAAGCACCCATTAAGGGTTTTTCGACCTAAGCGCCCCTAACAACATGACGTCGTTTCTCTTGAGGTGCAACCGAACATGCAAAGAAAACTAGCTTTATCATATGTTTAATGTTTATTCATTTTTCATGTGTTTTGTTGTTTTGGAAATGCGGTTATTTTTAAAAATATGATCGTTTCAATTAATTGTGGCCGTTTTGTAATATTATTGCTGTTGTTATCTATCTATAAATTGTTCAGGTATAAAACATAGTTGTGCACAGTTAAAGAGCATGGCCTCGGATAATTGAGTTCCCCAATTTTCTAAAATTGGTGCCATTATTTCAATTTATTACGTTTATATACGACTAGTACGAAGTATACGCTTGTCACGTGGTATCGATCAGTAAAAGATAGGTGCTGAGGCGATAGGTTTAACGAAACGAAACGAAACAAGCATAAAAGATGCAACCAACGAATACAAAAAAAAAAACAAAAACAAAACGCCGATATAAATGGGCTATAGTTTTATAAAACGGCGCAATTTTCGTTGTTGGCTTTCGATTCGACAGTTCGTTTAGCCATTTAACTAACATTTTCTTCTCTTGTCGATTTCTTGATCATTTTATTTCGCCTTATTGTTTTCGTTGAAACCGTCCAAAGGAATAATAAGCCTTGAATTATTCGAAATTGCTATAATCAAAACGTTTAAGGTCGAAAACAAATCTCGAAAAAGGGATCATTCGAAACGAAATTGCCGAGTTCGAACTGAACAGTTGAGCAGGTTGAGCTTTCAAAAAAACCCTCACAAGTCCGATTCAATTGCCTCGAGGAGCTACAGAAGACCATGAAGTCACAGAATGCCCGAAAATAGAAAGATACTACACTACACATTCAGAGAATGAAGGAACATGCAGAGAAATACGGAGGAAGCAGCAGCACCAGCAGCAAAAAAGAGAAGATAAAAAAGTCGAAACCGCTTGTCATTCCCACATAATGTGTAACCGTTTTGTGGTGACCTATTCATTAATAATTACTCGGATTGCTATCATTCCGTAACAGGGCACCCATTGTATTAAAAGCCTACACTTATGGTGCTTACACACCGTGCACCATTCATTCCAGCGACGAACCGACCGGTTAATGTAGGGTTTTGTGGTTTTGGTCATTGAGCTAACCATCCATTAGCGTAATTTATATCAGGTCAATTGCATTCTACAAACGTACCTTATATATATATATAAGATTCCAAACCGCACAACTACCACACGCACATGACAAACATAATAATACAAAGTGATTCGTTTTTATCTATATTATTAAAAATAAAGTATTTAATTTTAATCCCAGCTTGGATTTGACTGCGCCTCCCGCTTGTATAAATATCAAATCGTCATTTGACCAAAAAAAAAATTCAATCTATATAAAAGTAAAAATATTTTGAATCCTCTTTCAATTTAGATGAAGAAGTGGGTGTTTTGGTGAAGGTAAGAAGTAGATTGAAGATTCATCTCAAAATGTAAAGATTTTAAACCCTTTAATTTATACATGAACGTCATGCCGATGTCTTGTTTTGTTGTTGTGTATTAAATATTCCATTGGAACAAGGATTAAAATCCATCTTCCTTCTCTTGAGAAATACTAAGATTATTTACGGTGAATTTGATATATAATGACTTTGTACCGCGACCGACAAGCAATGCAACTTTTCAAATATATACGTAAGTATATTAAAAGAAACAAGTGGAAACAGACAGACGGCATAACAGACACACGAATAATAAAAACGTATGGACCGCTCTTCAAACAGTGACAACCGGTAATTAGAAGCTGAGCATTAGTACCTTGGCTTTTATAAGTCAAAAGATGCACAAGAAAGAGTTCGTTTCCAGCATCACTTTTTATATTCCTTATAAAAGTATAGGTATAATATACCTGCGCATATACAGTTCGTTCCAGACTTTTAGTTGTCTGGACTGGATGTGGACTTGATTTCTTCTTCATCCTCCCTAGTCCATGTTCTCAAAAGAATACTCTGTATTTTTATAACTATATATAAGACACATCAACTCAAACTTTAATAGTGAGAATGGTGAGAATGCAAATTGGACTTGGACTTTATACTTTACACTTTACGAATGTTATAAAATATATGTTTAAGACGGACCCGCGCGTCTTCTTTCTGTGTTTATTATTTATTTCCTTGTTTTTACTGTTGCATTGAAACTACGGCGAATTTCTGAAATTTATTAAACTTTAACGGGAGTTATAACTCACTCTCTCTCTCTCTCTCGACCAAAAAAAAACGCAAACTAAAACGATCCAAGTGGAGAATATCAAAAGTGGACGCTTTTATTTTTAACGATCGGTTTTAATTATTATTGAGAATAAGCACCGAACTGAAACAGAATCTGAACTATGGAGAGCGTTTTATAACTTTTATAATGCACCAGAAAAAGTCAACCAAATTGCAACAGCTAGGATATGGCACTCGCCTCCTTTTTATTTCATCCCTTATTATTTATCGTGTCATAAACGTTAGTGTTGTGCAGTTCTGATACATTTTTTTATTTCCCTAAAGTTCAATCGCCTGACTTGTTTAATTTTTTATTTATTAATCCTTTTGTCTTGTCTCCACTTCGTCCGGTTTGTCTTTGCGCGTTTTACAATGCAATGAGCACGTATATCTAACACAAAATTTTAACCCGAATAGTTTTAACCTATCATGTCCAAAATCGACCAACAAGCAGATATTTCGATGGAAAAGGCTCATGTTCAAAAAATATTGAAAGTTTTTTTGTTCGTTTTTGATTTGGGAAAGTTTCTGAAACTTAATCAAGCATTAACGATATGCGCGCATCGTCGGACATAATGAAATAACAATTATGTTGCATGTGTGGTTTTTTTTTTTTTTCGTTATGTTATATATTGTATTATATTCTTTCTGTTCATATTTTAAAAGGGCCACCCAACTTTTATGTTGCCCTGATGCATTCGTAATTCGTAATATAAAATATAGCAAAACGAACGAATAAATGAGAGACTACAACTGCGACTAACTAACAAACATCCCCTACCCCATATGTAGAACATTTACAATGTGCAGTGCACACACAGACACATACACACACACACACAATAAACAACGACGACCGCATTCGAATAATATAGTGGTGCAACAACCAACGTTGTAAGTTGAGGTTCCCTTTGCTTGCTTGCAATTGTAATATGATATCATACTTCATATCATTCTGTTTACTTTTCATATTCGAATGCACAAAGCGAAGTGCACCATACCAACCAACATTATAGGTACATTTGCACGAAACCGAGTCAAATACTCGAAAAACCCATCGCTTATATCAACAAATCAACGATTCATATGACAAACACGATACAATTTTAATCAATAATCAAAAAAGTTCAATAATTTAATTTAAAATTCACCAACCTTCAATCACCAATCTTCGGAAAACTTAAAAAAAAAAAGTCAAAATCAAAATTAAATTTAATAAAGTCAAATCACTATATACATATCAGAAAGGATCAGGGGTGTCAAAATGCATCATCACAATAAGAATTAAATAATGCAATGTGATGTCCTTCCATTTCTAAACACTAAACAATGAAACAGACAATCGGAATTGGTTTGAGTTGATGCAACAACCAACAACCAAAACAACGTGCACGAAAAGGGGGCTTTCGAAATGTAATAATCACAATCTGTACATATCTCAATAGGACAGAACATATATTCACATTTATATATATATATACAATAATACAACAGACGCATAAACCACCCCCCCCCCCCCCCATGGGCATTAATACAGTGTATTATATTGATAGTTATTCTGTTCTCTTGTAAATTCTGACGGTTCAAAGTCTGGACTTCGATTGCTATAGGACATAGGTATAGGCAGGCATGTAGCCAGGAATTTTGTTCGGACGAGGCTGTGGTGAAAAAAAATTTAACAACGTAACACTTTTTCTTTCAGGTACATTCAGTTTTTCTGAATTTTAAGGCATTTCGGGGGGTGGGGGGGGGGCTTTAGCTTCTAAGCCCTCTCTCTGGCTACGTCCCTGGGTATAGGTATGTTGTATAATGATTTCGCGATTCCCTAATTCTGTTTACATTCTATTATATCTTTACATATACGCACGGTGAATTGAATGTGTTAGATATCCATTCAAATGCAACTAACGCGAAATATTATCACTCTCCACGTCCACTAGTTGTGCCAGTAAATTATTCAAATAAAAAAGAAGCAAAAATATTGAAAATCGGTACGGATCACAACTTTCTGACAGAGGAATCCTATTACGGTTGGTCCTGTAGGAATGTGTTGTGAAGAGAATGTTTTTTGTGTGCAAGTTACAATTTTTTTTGTTACTCCATATAATGTGCCCCATAATAAGATGATAGCATTTTTCGTTGAGCTTACTAACCTACTATAGCACACTCAGTGTTGTGTTTCTCCTCTTTATCCCTTTCCTACCCAAATATATAACAATAATAAGCATCGAGGCAATTTTCACGCGTCGATACTGTTCTTGATTTTCCATCCAATGCATAATGCACTCACCGATATATGCATAATGTAAATAATACATATAGGTATGTACACGTCGTCCTTCCACACATATATTACAATAATGATAATGATGCATTTGCATTCATTGTGTTCTCATCTTCATCGACTGAGTATATAGGTATATTATGTTTATGAAAACGACATTAACAAAAGGCCAGCTTTGGCTATACGTATAAAACGCATTAAAAAATTAAAATAATTGTGTACACGAATGAAATTCGCCTTGAAATTGCGTTTTAAATTTGATATAAGTAATTGTTATATTTATATGCCATCTTGATCTTGATGGAGGTAACACCTTTCCACCCAACAAAACATGGTGGTGAAACTTTATTTATTAATTTAAGCTATATATAAAGTAATTGTTGATTGTTGAACTTTTTGAAGTGTTAAAATAATTGGTCATGATTTACTATAATTAACGCCGTACGAACATGAATAATGTTTAATCCATTTTTACCTTTAATTTTTCGACTATTTTTGTCGACATCGCGAGAAATCGCACTCAAAAAAAGTATTTTTCTTTTATATTTTCTTCAACTAATTCTGATATGTTTTAGTTAGTTGTCATTTTCTCGTTTGTGTCTAATAATATTTGTTCACACTTTTGTATATAATGTCCATCAATAAAATGGGGTTGTAAATGAATAAATTCAATAAAAACCGCATCGTCGCCCTGTTATCCATTAGCGCCACGATTAAACTTGTGTGTTAAAGTACGTCCACCATCATCAAACGAAGCGCATATATGTATATGTATTATAGGCAACGATTAAAAGAAAATGAAGAACATGTAACTAAACAAAATAAACCATAAAGAAAAATCAACTACAACACGATTTGTTGGAATGAACGGCTGGCATCAAACATCCAAGACATTGGAAAACGCCAGGCAATAAACGAATAAAATCAAAAAATAATTTAATTATATTTATCATGTTTTATAGTCGACTATAAATGGTCACATTCACATGAAATTGTTCAACATACACATGTCAGTATTTCAATACTATATAGCGTATAGCTGACACTATAACTTGGTCCTTCCCTATACTCTTCGAGAATCCTTTGGTCTTTCAATAATATCCAGTCGACAACATTACAAGTTAAAGCACGATGACTTTAATTATCTCTTTGTTAGTATGTACCTATCTAATATATCTTTCTTCGTTTAGTTACTTTTCTGCGCTTCTTCTATACTTCTTTGCTCGCTTTTATAGAGTATATGAGTATATACCCATGGGTTCATTGCTTATTTTATTTTATTCGTAGGTATATGTGCGTTTGTTTGGTGCTTGGTTTAATTCTTTTACTTCATGGTATTGCCTCCTATCTTTGCCATGTGTTATTTATACGACAACGACAACGTGCACATCAGACAAGAGTATGTATTATATAAAGTTGTGAATCACGGAATCATTAAGTGTAATTGCCTGGTCTCTAAATGAGAACTCGACCTCGTAAAAACAAACCAATGAAGGGTCGAAAAGAGCGCAATGTTATATGAAGTTCAACGGCTAGATCTATAGATGCAATGCGGCAAAATGGCAATAGCAGTGTCAGTGTCGCAAAAGGACATTAAGACATCAAGAAATAAAGTGAGAACTTGTTGAAATGGATGATGTGTGAAAGTGTGAAGAAAATAAAGTGACGCTCACTCAAATATATATTTTACAGAGTTGGCTTTAATTCTTATATAATTTTGGAACACTCAGTATAAAGTTGCCATTTTCATGCGGTTTAAGGTCACTTCCTTGGCGATTTATTACTCTCAGTTCATCTTCAATTGCCGAAAAACCTTCTTTCCACACTTCTTATATTATTATCTATCTCGTCCATGATGGTAGGTATAATGTCCATATCATACCCACATTCGATATCAAGAAGTCTCCATCGCCATTTACGATTGCTACGGACGCACATATAACGACTTTGTCGTCTCACCGACACGCCGTTTCGCAGTTGAGATTAAGTTATACGACTTTGATATGATGACCAAACGATGAGGACGATTATTAGGACGACAGCGGGGAATCCGCATGGCGCATCCTTGTAGGTAATTGCCAATCGACAAACAGAAATAACCGAAACTAATAAAAAAATTTATAAAAGTAAACGGACTGACTGAATGCGACGACGTTATGTTATTAACCGCATCACATCACATCACAGAGTAAAGATTACGAGCCCGAAACTTAATTAAACCATAATTTATTTTATTTTTATACTTTCAATACTTATAATTTAAACTTTTATTATATATTTTATATTTTATTACGCATATATGTGAATCTGCTTATCGCCTGCCTCAATTGTTGTTATTTTATTACCTATATGCGAATGCATACATAAATACAGAGTGTCCCAGACCAAACGATACAGCGGAAAATGGCAGATTCTACATGAAAAACTGAGTAAGAAAGTCCAATACCAAAATGTTCAGGGAAGCACCGTTTTTAAACAGGAAGCAATTTAAGTT
>JARJEB010014750.1:0-10779 GCA_030264535.1 Liometoxenus newtonarum | reverse complement strand
ATTTTCTCCAATCCAAATGGGATACATTAATGTAAACAATATATTAAGATTATGATTAAAATACAATACATATGTTTTTCATAGTTATGTTGAGTACAGGTGTCTCGCTGAGGGACGATGCTTTAGTGGTTGTTTTTAGGCGGGGATCTTTTGGCGTTGAACCGTTTTCGATATAAGGCGAAGCTGTGAATTTATGTGACGTTGCATTTTACACCATAACAAATTGTTTCCTTATATTTTATAATAAAATTATAGAGAAGAGAAACACAAAGAAATCAAGATTAATCGATCATAAATATTATAAGATCAAATTTTCATTACTTATTAATGTTTTAACATCGCGTCTATTAGCGATGTCTAATATTAAAATTCGAATAAAATTAAATCTGTTGGCGTGGTGTATTAAGTGGTGTATCATAATTGAATATGACAGGAATTGCAATCAAAGTGAAAATATTTTAGGTCCTTTTACACAACTTAAAAGGTACGGCTTTATGGCACGCCAAATATGGGCCGCCATTAATGGTCCAGAATTTGTAAAAATAAAATCAAAGTGTACCTTTCTTTAATTTGTAGTACAAATTTTATTCAATTTATTTTTATTATGCTGTGACATAATAATATTTAAATAAAATGATGCCTGCGTATAAAATTAATTCTAAATACTAGGCAAAGTATACAAAATACACATAATTATACACAATTGATGATACATAATTGAAATTATTAAATTTTATCTCCGGAGAAAAAATTAAAGAAAACTATTATGTCACAGCATAATTTTAAATGTAATGATTTTTTATGTATCAGCATAATAATATTGAACCAAATAAAGATAACATAATAATAATCGAAGAACTAAAATTATCCCATACTATAATGATAATTCAAATAAATATTATTATGTGTGGACTATTTAAAATTACCTTTTATTAAAATTATGAACACGAAATTAATATTATGCCGCAACATAATACTATTGTATAATATAACAAATAAATCCTTACACTTTCTTTTTCCAATTTGGTAAAAAATAAGATGTAATACATCGGCACACAGAAAGGTAATGGGTGAACACAGCGCTCCCATACGTTGGGTGGGGGTGTTTTATCTTTCTCTTAACATGTGATACATTGGCACGGAGTAGATGGAGTACATAGTAATCACGAGGCAAAAGGCGGAAAATATAATATAACAAATAAATTAAAATATGTATACAACGCTTCTTATCATTTAGTTTAAAGCAAAAAAAAATATTATTCTTTGTAATGTAATTATGCAGCTACATAATTTAATTAATTTCGCATACATTAAAATTATGTATTCACATAATAGTAATTTGAGAATTAAAATTATATCCCGGCCAAATTTTAAATCAATACATTAAATTTATGTCAGGGCATAATTTTAATTCTTGTATTATTATTATGCGCCAACATAATTTTTAATCAAAACATTAAATTTATGCCGACACATTATAGTAATTCACGCATTATTTTTATGTGTACACATAAATTTAATTCCGTTTTAGAGGCAACAATGTAAATATTGCAACTTCACACGCATTCGTAGGAATTCGCTGCGTGCCAGGTATAGGTTCAAAGAAGTACCAGCCCACCAGCTGATTCTCCAGAGTTTTCTAACGTTTCTCGCTAAACTAAGTAAATTTTTCCATTGAAATTCAACCCCTTGATGACATGGAAAACATAAATCAAGAGCTACATGTTGTGAGAATACTTGGTAGGATTCGAAGAGTAATTGGAGATTCTGTACGGTCAGATCAATCAACGGGACATATAGACCGCAATTCGCTGAATAGTGCCAAACTTAATTTGACCAGAGTGTCAAGTGCAATATCCATAAACGGTCACAATCAGCTTCTAGAAGCAATTGAGGTATTATTACAAATAAATGATGACACTCAAGTTACATCACATTATGTAGCTTCAAGAAATAATTTCAGTGGTATGTAATTCGGAAATGTAATTAGGATGCGTGTGAAGTTGCAATATTTACAGTGTTGCCTTTAAAACGGAATTAAATTTATGTGTACACATAAAAATAATGTGTGAATTACAATTATGTGCAGGCATAATTTTAGTGTATCGATTTAAAATTATGTTGGAGCATAATATTAATTTGTAAATTAAAATTATATACCAAGGCTTAATTTTAAATCTATACATTAAATTTATGTAGAGGCATAATTTTAATACATGTATTATTATTTTGTCTCTACATAATTTCATATCAATACATTAAGTTTATGTAGGGGCATAATTGTAGTTCATCTATTATTATTTTGTAACTACATAATTTTAAATGTATACATTAAAATTATGTAGGGCCATAATTATAATTCCTGAATTATTATTATGTTCCAACATAAATTTAAATTGGTACATTAAAATTATGCCGGGTGATAATTTTTATTGATATTGCCAAGTGATAAATATAATTTCAACAATTATTTTGATTTAGCATTTTTATTTTGAGAAATACTATTTTGTCTCTTAATGTCGCATTT
The DNA here is from genome assembly GCA_030264535.1 of Liometoxenus newtonarum. Classification (NCBI taxonomy): domain Eukaryota; kingdom Metazoa; phylum Arthropoda; class Insecta; order Coleoptera; family Staphylinidae; genus Liometoxenus; species Liometoxenus newtonarum. The sequence continues at coordinate 8,252 of JARJEB010014750.1, read as the reverse complement.
GGCGTGCCATACGGCTTGTTTTATTTCTATGAATGGACCACGATTATTTTTATGGAATTAAGTTTATCGAAATGAATTTGAGGATTTCCGAATGCGTGCAGTTTTAAAGGATACACTATGTGCATATATATGTGTACGACCCGCTTATGTAAACTGAGTATCTACCTGCCCAGAATTGAGTAGATAGGATTTTAGTGCATAGTCCCGTGACACAGATGTGACAAAATACCTCGCCTGGCCATAGAAGGACAAATGGGCTACATTACACATTTCCCAAGCAGCATTCAGGTTCAGTATTTTCATACGTATTTACTCAACCAGGTCCGTTGCCACACTTTTTCGTGCCCTGAGGCAAACAAAAGACTTTATCGTGCACATAGACAAAAAAAATAAAAAGTGCCCCTTGCTTTCTGATGTTTAACAATACTTCAGGCAGCTGGCGCGCCCTTTAATTGCTCTGGTTAAGCTGCGCCCTGAGGCAGACTACGTACAGGTCTGCCTCAGGGCGCAGCTTAACCAGAACCTACTACTTGGGTTTTCGCGAGAACAGGGTGAACTATTTGATATACGCGCAGCAAAAGTACAAGTGTAATAATTTTAAATGTAAATTTTGTGGGATTTTGGTGTCCAACACCGACATGGAGAGATGATCCAAGTATCAGTTGATATTGCGCATTATTTGTTTGAAGATATTTCTATATTTGCATGGTTCTTATGTTTGTATATACCGACTGTCGTTTGAGATGAACTACGACAGTTACATATTCAGTTAAAGTTATGCTAAGTTTTTGTGCCGTTTTTTCTGATTTTGATACTAATACTGAATAGAAAAATATCTGAAATTGAATACAATAATACTTTGAATGACATTGACTACACTGTTATATTTATCACTTTATAGTAAGGAAAGTTATGTATAAACGGTCAAAATGTAGAAGTCGGGAACTTGAATCTGAAGAAGTGGTTTTTGGAGTGTGTGTGTGTGTGTGTGTGTGTGTGTGTGTATGTGTGTGCCTGTGTGTATGTGTGTGTGCCTGTGTGTATGTGTGTGTTGTGTGTGCTGTGTGTCTATGTGTGTTTCTGTGTGTGTTTTTCTCTCTCTGTGTGTGTGTGTGTGTTTGTGTGTGTGTCTGTGTGTGTGTGTGTACGTGCGCCTGTGTGTGTGTCTGTGTGTGTGGCTGTGTATGTCTGTCAGGTGTGTGTGTGTGTGTATGTCTATGTGTATGTGTATGTATGTGTGCATGTGTATGTGTGTGTGTATGTATGTGTGCATGTGTATGTGTGTGTATGTGTGTGCGCGAGAGTGTGTGTGTGCGAGTGTGTGTGTGTGTGTGTGTGAGTGCGAGTGTGTGTGAGTGCGTGAGTGCGTATGTGTGTCCGTGTGTATGTGTGTGCGTGTGTATGTGTGTGCGTGTGTATGTGTGTGTGAATGCGTGTATGTGTGAGCGTGTGTGTGCGCGTGTGTGTAAAAATTGCGGACAAACCAAGCAACGGATAGGTATGAAACTTGATATACGAGCACCTCTCTCAGGTCCCTCTAATTTGAACCTAGAGTAAAAATAAACAAATTCTGCTGTTCACGAAGACACTATTACTGGGTCCTTAAAACATAAATTTGTATATAACTGACTAAATATTGATTTTAGAATAAAACTAACATAGAATCTCAGAAAGAGTTTTGGATTTCCTATAAGATTGGCCCATAACATTTCTACTTGGGGGTTTTGTATAGTTATGCGGGAAGATTTAAACAATACAAAAACAATGAGTAGCCCAAGAATGGAATATACAATATAATAGGCAGGTTGCTAGAGCGATTTTCAAACAAGCTGACACTCAGAATTGATAACATAAGCTTCAAATGGAGGCTATATCTGTAAATATTGAAACTGACTTTAAACGCCATCGAAATTAAATAAGTCGGTACGGGTTCGTTATAAATCGGTGCGTAAAATTCGCACCGCACAAGTTTCCGATCATATCCACTACGATTTCGTAGAACACGTCGATCGTAAAAGTAATTTTGATCGGAAAGTGTAAATGACATTGATTACGATTTGATATCATTAAATTTCTGTACAATTTCCACTTTCCGATCAAAATTATATATACTCTATATGGTGGGAAAGTTGTGTGCTGCGAATTTAACCTACCGATTGATTATTGTTTTTATCTGGTTTGTTGGATTGGTTTGCGTATGGGTTTCGACATGCGTGGATCTCACCGAATTCAACTTAGCGTTCTTGCGATTTCTTACTAAAACCAAATCATACTGGCGCGAAATATTTTGGAAAGTATTTTGTATTTATAAAATACTTCTCGATTTTTCTTGTATTTAAAATACAAAATACGAAATACAAATCAGAAAGCATTTTAAATACAAAATACTCCAATATTGGTATCGTATTTTAAATACAAAATACAAAATGCAGAACGTATTTTAAATACGTATTTAAAATTTTTTTTAGGGGTCTGTTGGCCCTTGAGGCCTTTCAGCACTGCGACCTTAGCAGAACTATTGTGCCTACCCTGATATATTATAGTCCGAGAACTACAGTTTCTTTAACAAAAGCCAAGATAGTTCTTGGAGGCAGATTCCTAATTCTAACCGATGTGACCACGGTAGATCCCATCAGGCTCCATCTTTCTGACCATAACCACTATCCACTATGATTATTGATTCCATAAAAATGGTTGATCGTAAAATTAATTTTCATCGGAAAGTGGAAATTGCATTGTTTTTTTGATTTGATATCTCTAAATTTCTCTAACATTTTCACTTTCATATTGAAATTACTTTACCATGGACGATTTCTACGAAATCGTAGTGGTTATGGTTGTGCGATGCGAAATTAACGCACCGATTTATTTTAATGCCTTTTACATATGAAATAAATCGGTGCGTTAAATTCATACCGTACAACTCTCCGACCAAATACATTATGATTTCGTAGATGTCGTTGATTAAGTAATTTTAATCAGAAGGCGGAAATGAGATTAATTACTTTTTGATGTCACTAAATTTCTGTGAAATTTCCACTTTCCGATCAAAATTACTTTTACAATCGACGACTTCTACGAAATCATACTGTATATTGTCGGAAAGTTGTGCGGTACTAGTTTCTATAGGGAAAACACTGTTAACTTTTTTTAAGCATTATTGTATTTTATATTTTGGTGAATTGTAGTAGGTATTTAATAAATTTCTATGGTTTTATAACAATAACTTTGATTTAGATAATCGAGAAAATAACATTTACAGGGAAATCACTCCAATGGAATAGTTTTTCGTTTATTAATTTCTCCTTTGTAATGAACATGTTCGATTCATTTAAACTGTCATGTCATCTGTACATTGATGGAAATCTACAATATTCAGTTCAATGTAGCAATATTCCATCCAGCTTGCATTGCATTGAAATTGAACTTTACCATTGCACATTCTCGATTCGTTTCGATTAGACACGATTACTCTGACATAGATTTTCCATATTTTATTTTTGTAATCGTTAGTTAGGTATGTTCTACATCAACTACTGTAGTACCAAGTGCAGTAAAAGTATGATTTTCTAGAACGGAAATTAACTTGAACTCGTTTCGGCTCTATACCTATATATAATAAATCGAGATCGAAGATGTTGAGGTAGCCCGAGGCGAGTGGCAGTTGCTGGTTTTTTTTGTCTTATTTCTTAATATTTTATATTTAAGGTGCTTATATTAACACATTTAATAAATTTTACATTTAGGCTTTAATATTTAAAAAACTGTTAAATGATATTTACATAAACTGACCTGACATGTTCATCATCCGACTCTTGTTTCTCATGCTCTAAATGAGTTAACAAGGGTTAAAATGGGTAATTTAATCGCGTTACGTGTGTAAATATGTGTGCATAAAACAACCTTTATTAAATGAAATTTTTTATTACAAACAGAAAGTGACTATAACCCATTCAGTATCCATTGAACTGCAACTTTTTAATGCAAATCAAAATGTTTAAATCACTATTTTGTTGCGTTAAACCTTCCAAAATTTATTGTTGAAATTAAAAAATGCAGAAAGTACTATCAGAAATGCTTTTTGTATACTTAAAAACACTTATGATTAGACCAATAAGTATACTTCCTGAGTAGGTGTTCCTAGCAATTTTCAATTTTAAAGAAAAAAATCATTATATCTGTTTTATGCTGAACTTATAACTTTGAAATATAAATCTTGAAATTTATATTTTTAGTTCTCATGATTTATTTCTTAGCTTTGTGCTTAGCTCATTCAATTTGGACTTTCAAATATTTCAATTATTAAATTTTAGATTTATTATCATTTTAATAAAACTATGATAAAACTTTTTAGTGTATAATCCGTGGTAAATTCAATTCCTAAAACTCTATGGATGTGTCTATAGAAAATGTTGGTTAGTTTTGGTTCAAGTTTAATATTATTTATATTTTAATTTTTACCTGTTTCGTTTCCACTACGCGTAATAGGCATGTTTTGGCCAAGAATATAGAACTAATTTACAATCCATTTTGCATTATTAATAAAGAAAGTTTTATACGTCATCGTCGGGAATTAACATCGTGCACGTCTTATGTAGGTAAGTAAGCACAAAGCGTTGTCGTTCCACTGATGTGCAATTACAAGAACATCGGATCAATTCTGGGAATGAGGGAACGCTCCGAGGTGAATTATACTCGAAATTAGTCGTATTCTACATAATTACAAACGTTTAATTAGGTTTATTGTGGAACAGAGCACATGTGACCAGCGAAAGGCTTTGCATTGGTTTGCTTAAACCACAAAGCCAGCATAAACTAAAGGCAATGAGAAATGCATAAAGGAAGAAAATCATCTTTGAATGTGGAGGGTATGGAACCGGCTAATTTATAAACTTACACACATACTAACATTGCCAGCAAAGCCATTTTTAATTATCTAACTCACAGCTTCCCTTAACGATTCCATACCCAATGTGTGGCCCAATGTGCAAGAAATTACAGAATGCTAGCTGCAGATTTTTCCTCATTTTGTTGTTCTTCTCAATAGTGTGTACTCACAGCCCTTTAAATTTTGCTGTTTTGGTACTGAACATTAAATTTGTATTAGGAAAATATTTAATATGACAACGCTTTGATTTATGCTGGTAAATACGTGATATGAAGTATTGCATGGGGCTGTTAGTAAAACGCCAGTAAAACTAAAACACGAGTAATGTCTATGTCCTCGATGTCTGCCAAAACCAAAAGGCAACGCCAAAACTCTTGGGTCCTTGAAATAAACGATAGGGTTTTATGGCACGATATAAATTCTCATGACAAATTCCCATTAGTTATATTACCATAATTAAATCCTTATACAACTTTTCGTTCCAACGCTCCAATTAACGGCGCCATTAATCCTTGCCATTTGCCACTCGTTCCGTATATCAACACCTAGACTCTAGAGTTTGTTAGGATTTAAATCTTCCAGGTTTATATTAGTATGCTGTTCAATTTTAATATTTTCAACAAATTAACATTATTGTGATTGACATTTGTTTGAAAATATTTGTAACATCCTGTGCTGCATGCTAATGAAACACTTTAATTATTATTCAGTGTTAAAATTCGAAAAAATCCATATCGACGAGTTCTACGAAATTGTAGTGAATATGGTCGGAAAGTTGTGCTGTCTTACCGTCGGTATATGGTCGAAATTTGAGAAACATGTTGGAATCTACTAAAACTATGACGCACCGCTTGACCCAGGTGATTACATGGTTAACAGCCTAACATGAAGTTTTAGGGATTTCAAATGATTAAAAGGAAAATTAAATTGATTCCATTGTTTTAGTAATTTTCAAATGAAAGTAACCGCATGGAAATTGGAAAAGTAATTTATTCTTGATCTTGTAAAATAATAAACTTATAGCATTCCATTTGCAAATCAGAAATAAAAGCATGAGAATTAAATTTAAAAAAAAATCGGTGCACCTCATAACTTTCCGACCGATTTCGTGGAAGTCGTCGAGCGTAAAGGTAATTTTGATCGGAAGGTGGACATGAGATTGTTTACTTTCCGGACATCACTCCAAAAAACACTTTTTCGGAATCAGGGGAGCGACTTTCATGGAGATCCGTTGAAAATCCGATTTCAATATTGTGCCTGATCACCTATCTTTCCTTACTCTACCTTAGCTAAGTCGGAAAGTAAAAACTCAACGTAGCTTTTCAAACCAAAGTTAACCATGTTTGCGATTTGATATGAGACACGTTGTAGATAGGTAAGGTTGTGGTGTGCAATTGTGTGAAAACGAAAGTGAAAATAATTTTTACGTTATATAGCATGAACTGACGTGTGTGCGTACGGTCGCACAATGAGTGACGGCTCAAGTAGATTGAATGCACATTGCACACAAATATTTGCTAAAATGTTGGTATGTTACAAAGAATGTTATCTTTGTTTGGGTTTATGTAATTTAATTACACATTAAAGTTTTTCTATATTCGCTTCAATTCATACGAAGCGCACACGCCACTTTTACTATACATAAACTTATTTTTCCCTTGTTCGCCTACGAGCCAGGTGTAGAGTTGCGTAGTTAAATAAATGAAATTAAGTTGGTACATAATTCTCAAATTCAATCTTATAAATATTTACTAAGGACATATTCAATGGAATACAATAATAGTCATGGGTATATTCTCATACGGTTGCAACAATTAAAATGCTTTGAGTTTTCAACTATTTTACTTTGTACTATAAAAATTGTTTTAAATATAATAACTTTTCTTATATTGTAACATATAAGTACACATAATTTCTGTTAATTGGCTTGGATGTGAAGTTAAGGTAGAATTCATTGTTTTCAACTAAATTTTCATTCTTGACTCTTATAGTCTTTGAGTTTATTCCATGCATTCAACGAATTAGAAAAATTTCTTAAATTATATAATATCTGCTTTTACTTCCTAGACACGAAATATAGTGTGTTTACACCTTACACCACGTTATGTATTGAATATTAATTGAGTTAGTGAAAACCCCTTAACTACAGCTTTTCTGATTATTTTCGTTATTTTCCGTCTTATAACAAAGTTCTTGCTAACAAGCATTTTAACTCAAATTGTAAATGAGGTAAATTCTAAATTAATTGTGAACATAGCATGCATGCTCTTTGTTAGTAGAAACGAAAGCATTATAATGAGGAAGTAGATGTAGTATATGCCCCTATGGAAATGATAGCTAAGCTCAAAGTTTGGTATTTGGTATGTTACTTCAAAGATGTGTGGTATATCTTATATTAGATAAACAGGACCAGCAAAAGCACAAAATTGAAATTCGTGCTGGAGCTTACGTATACAGGACAGACTAATACTTGCAATGAATAAGAAGCATGTATGCAAGTAGCCCAAGGACCTTAATCTATTCTAATTACAGTAGATTGGCGCAGGTTCTTGCAAGATGTTAGATGAATTAGTACAGTATTACAGACAGCTAAATATAGCAATTTGAATTAATATATCAGTTTGAATTTAATATAATGCATACAGTATTTTCTTTTGACTAACATGTGGTAGGTATTTATAATTACTGCTTACAATAATTATATAAAGAAATTTTTAATTTAATTATAATAATTACAAAGAAATAACATAATTGTACGGGATTATGTAATGACCACAATGTATGTACTAAACAAAAAGTTATTAATCCTAAAGTCTTAAAAATTTAGCACATTAAATGGTTGGAACATATGCGTATACTAAAAACAAAAATATGAATAATAAAAATAATCGGTTGGGGTTCGCACCGCACAACTTATTGACCGAGCCATTTTCGTGAAAATAATGTTGATCGGAAAGTGGATACTACATTGATTACATTTTGATACAATTTCCTCTTTCGAAAGTTGTGCAGTGCCCGTAGCGTCTTGTTCCGCATATTGTTGATTAGTCGCCCTCAACTCTTTCATTTTCAGTACATTTTATATTACCGAATAATCAAGATTAGTTTCTCGTAATTCCTGTTTGCCTTTACTGTTTCGATTTATTCTTCTTCGGTTTGAGTTTCATCAACTTCTTTCACTCTTCCCGGTCCAGGAAGTCGAACTTCCTTCCTTTACCTACATCTTGGCGTAATATTACAAAATGGCCAATTTTAGTGCTGAGTTGCATTTCTTAACACAATAAGGACATGAATAAAATAATTGTTGGTTTGGCTTGGTTTGGTTTGGTTATAAAATAATTGTTGAAACAGAACTGAAATACTT
>JARJEB010014731.1:0-17444 GCA_030264535.1 Liometoxenus newtonarum | reverse complement strand
CAATATGGCGGGCGATACTCATACAGTCATTGTCGGAATCCTTCGGGTTCTTTCGAGATTTTAGATCATATAGATAAGTTGGATCGGTCACTTCAAATTCGTTAAATCTTGTTGAACTTTAATACGCGATCAATGTTATTTAATTGCACTGATTTCGGAAAATCCTTAACTCACGGTAGTGAGTTATGAAAATCCATAACTCACGGTAGTGAATAAGAGGTACCATTAATCACTCAAAAAATGCTAATAATGACCATATAACTAAATAGGTGTGGCAAAAAGTAATTTTGATCGCAAAGTGGAAATGACATTGATAACACGATTTCATTCAAATCACTAAATATCTCTACAATTTCCACTTTCCGATCAAATTACTTTTACCAGCGACGAGTTCTACGAAATCGTAGTGTATTTGGCCGGAAAATTGTGAGGTGCGAATTTACCTCACCGATTTTCTTTACTTCAGATTCAAGTCAGAGGGATAGCAGCCCAGATACCCAATTTCCTAAAGTCGATTTTGAAACTGAGGTCAACGGATCTGCGCGAGTCTAAGAAAAATACGACTTTTTGTATCTGATAATTTATTGATATATTTGACGAAAAATGATAATTGTTACACAAATAATGAGAAAGTGTACGGTTTATTTATTTTATACACAAAAATGCTACATTCGTTTTCATACAGAGAAAATACGTTGGAGTAATAATTCATCGATACCAATGATAAAAGCGTACAATTACAATAATCATATAACTGAAACTAGATGTTGCGCCACGACAACATTGAAACATAGATATTATCTCTTAGATTAATAATTTTTCGAAATTCAAATTTGCCGTCGTATTTGTGGTTTTGTGGGGACTCTTGACACTTCAACGTTATTTTTTTCTTTCTAACACTTTCTTCATATTTTAGTGGCAACTCTACAAGTGGAATGCAAATATGCAAAGTTTGTTATTTTACTACCCGTTTTCTAGTATTTATTTCCAAAATTTCAAAAAAATTGTTTTAACAATTCACAACAACCCAGAAACGTTTGCATATAAACAACATCGGCACGTTTAAACAATTATTTCTTCCTTAACTGAACTAAAATGTTTCCATATTGATAATTTTTTCAAAATATGTTTACCAGTACAACCAATTATATAATACTTAAACTGTTTTAAGTTGGTTATAACTTATAACCAATTGGCTTAACTCAAAGAGGCTTGCTTTACAATCCATCAGAACTCTAAATTGTGAATCAATTTTTTCCATCATTTTTTATCGAATATGTTTCGGCAAATATAATTGATAATTTTAAATGTTACCCCTGTACCAATAAATAGAGTACTTACTAAACACACTTAAGACTAGGGTAAACGCTAATAAAGCGGAATGGAATATTGATTAAACCCAAAATTGCACACAAACATGTCTGGTGACCTTGAACATGTTTGAGCTGTAGTGAATTTGCAGATTTGAACTGTTCAAGGAACAAGCAAATTCAATTCCCATTTAAAATACAATCTTTAATAATATAAACATTTATGTACTTGAACTAGCTTCAACATTTTCTTCTGGTTGCCCACCTTTTGCTTTCTTTTCAATTGTATTTGCCATGTACTCCCAATACTTACACCTAATGGTATCATACTCAGTAGCTAAATCATTACACAACTGTTTGGCTCTCTCCAATGTGTATCTACTATCTCCACCACCGGTAGATATTTGTTCAACGCACATATCGACAATCAATGCTAATAAAAACGGAGATCGATTTCCTGCGCTGTAAAGTTCTTCACAAAAATCTGTTACATGTTTATTGTTACTCAAGCCATCTTTATCGTGTAGTAATAATCTAAAAATTTCAATTGTTCATTGAAGATTTGAAAAAGCAAGCAAAATTCTTAGAACAATCACACTTGACAACGATTGAGATTGTGGAGAGCTTACCCTCGTAAGAAATTCCAAGCACTTTCATTCTCCATCGCAACTTGAATTTTTTTCAAAGTATATTCAACTTCTCTTGCAACAACTTCATCCGTAAAGCCTGTAGTGTTGTTGATAACGAAATATCTTTGATTCCATGCTGAATTGTTCCGAATGTCATCTTGTAATAATTTGTCAACATAGTCAAGTTCATGATCATATAATCTGCAAACATAACAAATCACATTTACTGAGCAACTGATCAAATTGATGCATTGACCCATGGCTTACTTATATTGTTTAATAGCCCATTGTCTATGCTGCCAAGCATGATAGTTCTTCGAATCCATATCTAAAGCTCTTTCAGTAAAAGACAATTCATGTGATGCATCATTCATCCATTCAACAATAACACGTCGGTGATGCCACACTTGATAGTTCTTTTGATAAGATTCTATCACACTATCAATATAGTCTAATTCCTCACACAAATCCGTCTTGAGCGCTTTCAATATGTCTCTGCGATACTGCCACACTGTGTAATTTGCAGCATTCAATTCGATGGCATCTTTGGTTAGCTGTAGTACCCGTTGACTTTTTTCATTGATTTTCATCGCTCCACGTAAATAATTAAATACATCTTGGACTAAAATCAAAGAGATGCATTAGGAATTGAGATTATTATTCGGCAATAAGTACTTACATTTTAATGAGTAAGCAATACTGACGATGGGTTCTTCACCATCATCTTGTTTCACCGGCTCAATGTCTTTCCATTCCGGTCGTTCACAATAGAAAACCCATTCTTGAGTTTCGCTATGATCCTCTTCACTGCTGTTACTCATTATGTTTAACGTTTTAACTTTAACCTATACCTATCCTAAACTACGATTTTGGAATTCGGGAAAATCGATTTTGTTTGGTTTGGTTGCTGATATGAAGATAAAACGAAGTGACTCAAGTGACGAAACGGGAGCACCAAGCAGTGACCTAAAACAGGTAACTGTAGTTTCAAGTTTGTGTTCTTGTTCTTACAGGAGCGCTTGATACGTGCTGGCATCTATTAGGATATTCGAGTACTATATGACTTACTTCGATTTGACAATGACATCCGACACAATCTAACCTACGATTTGTCATTTGTATTTGCGATTGTGAAACAAAAAGCGAAGCCTGGTTTTCAACGAGTTTCAACCCTGTGTATTTACGTGTATATTGCATTTGGTTTTTATGTATCTTCTATTTGTTAATGTACTTACATTGTACTTCATCGCATTTTGTGTATATATTTATAAAATTTGTAATAAGTGATTTTATTACCGACCAAAATTAGTTCCGTACCATAGTTTACTTCATTGTCGGAAAGTTGTGCGATCCGAGTCAAATCAATGTTTTTTTTTATCTTAAGTCAAGTGTTAAAAAATTATTTATAAAAGATAACAGCTTAAGTGGAATAAACTACAGTATATCTATTTACATTATCATTAAACTGTCCACATCGAGCTTTGTAATAGATTATAAATTAAAAAAATATGCTTATAGAAAGGTACATACAAAAAATGAAAACAATAGGAATTAAAATAAGTAAAAAAACATATAGGTAGGTACACTTAAATAATTAACCATCAGTTGACTATTTCTCAGTTTAGTTGATTGGCAACTGTTCATGTACCCATGAGCAATCACCGCCGTCGGCAAAGTCAGCAGCAGCATGTCCAGCATCGGACGTAAGTACCCATTTAGTGGTCAACAATCCTTCAACACCAACTGGCCCTCTGGCATGAATCCTAGCTGTACTGATACCAACTTCAGCACCTAAACCGAAACGGAAACCGTCGGCGAAACGGGAACTAGCATTGTGGAAAACGCAAGCACTGTCTATTTTACGTTGGAAGTCTTTCGCCTTATCAACTATAAAACAGAAATCGTGAATAATTACAAATGATTCTGTATCTTGAATACTGGAGTGCAGTTGTTGATTAAAATAGTTCACTTACCGTTTTCAGTGACGATGACGTCAGTGTGTCCACTACCATAGGTATGAATATGATCAATAGCTGCGTTCATATCCTTGATCACTTCAATACAACAATCCAATGAACCATATTCAAATTTCATTGTTTTGGCTGGAGGTGGACCGAAAGTGAGCAATTGACTTAAAGCAGGACCGGAATAGATATTCACTCCTTCTTTCTTTAACATATTGCACACATCAGAGAAAAAGTCGCCTTCCATTAGATTTTCATGAATAAGCAATGTTTCCATTGCATTACAAGCGGCAGGATAATCACATTTGGAATCACGAATGATCTTCAAAGCCTTTCTGAGGTCTGCATCTTGGTCAACGTATACATGGCAGATACCTTCAGCATGACCCATTACTGGAATGTGTTGACTTTTACTTTGGATGCTGCGTACTAAATCAGTGGAACCACGTGGAATGATGAGATCGATGTGTTGCTCCATTGAGAGTAAATCACCGATTTCTTCACGTGTCGACACCTATAAATGAATAGCACATCAGTAAGAATCTCGCGAGCCGTATCGATCATTGACCTACCAATGAAATGGCGTTATTTGCGCCAACTGTTGCAATAGCTTCTTGAACCAAGTCCATGAGGACCCTATTGCTGTGAGCAGCCTCTTTGCCTCCTTTCAATAGTAAACCGTTACCGGATGCAATGGCTAGTGCTGCGACTTGAGGCAATGAGTCTGGACGTGATTCGAAAATAACTAAGAGTACCCCGATGGGAACGGTGATTTGAGTCAAGTCAAGACCGTTGGCTAATTTAGTCCGTCGCAAAACACGGCCAACATTATTATGGCTCGAATCGGCAATTTGTTTAAGACCAACGGCAAGATTCTTAAGCTTGGCTGGAGTTAACGAGAGTCGAGAAAGAAGCGGCTTTGCTAAACCAGACTTTGTTGCTTCGGCTAAATCCTTGGCGTTAGCGTCTAAGATTTCTGATTGTTTTGAGACCAGCAGATCGGCTAATGTATGTACACAATTTGCCCTCTGGTCGGGGCTCAATGTCGCTAGTATTCTTCCACCAATCCGGGCTATGGAATAAGAAGTAAAATGAACAAAAATGATAAATAAAAAAAACGGAAGTTATTTGTAACTTACCGCTTATTTATTTTAATAAATATGCGGTAATAAAAAAAATTAAGATCTCACCGTTTTCAGCGATAACTTCAGTTGGTACTGATCCGCCGAGATTAGTCTCGGTAAAGAACGTGCCTACTTTACGACCACCCAAAATGGTCTTGATGGCCTTCTCCTGCATACCATTACATATTACAACTGAGACACCTCTATCCAATGCCCACAACGCTGCATTTACTTTCGAGTCCATACCGCCTGTGCCAACTTTGGATTTCTTTCCGTATTCGATTGTGTTTCTCAAGTCGGATGTGAATGTATGCAAGAAACGAGCGCCTTCTTCCCACGGTGGCTTATTATAGATGCCATCCACGTCGGACATTAGAATAAGGAGATCAGCAGAGACTTCGGCGGCGAGCATAGCGGCCAAACTATCGTTATCCTTGAGAGAAATGCCTTTCTTTGCGCCTTTGCCACCAATCGGCTCATCGACTTGAGGTGGCGGCGAGACGGCGTCATTCGTATTAATAATAGGTACGATGTTCAAACTGATCAATTCACTGAGCGTACTGAAGAGATTGCTGCGAGTGTGTTCGTTATAGAAATCTGCTTTCGTTACGAGCACTTGCGCGATTTTAACTCCGTATTGGGCGAACATCGCATCGTACAATGACATTAGTCCTGATTGACCGACTGCTGCTGCCGCACGTGGTTCAACAAGGGCTGGTGCTTCCTGTAAAATGTCAGGGTTTTATACGTGTACGTTTTTACAACATATTTACAAGCATCTTCAAACGTCTTTGGAAAACTGGTGAGGAAATGAAAGAAACATGGTGGCGGAAGATAGTAAAAACATATACAATGGGTATTCATTTATCATGGTTATCCACAAAAATAGTTCTAATTTAAAAGTCGCTTGTGATATAACATCTAAAATCAGGCTACTGATGGAATAATAATCTGGTTATTCAAATAGTAAAAGTACTGAATTCGTACTTCTGCAGTTGTTTTCAATTTTTGAACACCAAGTAGGAGGGAAATATGTTAATATTAGAAATGTGGTGAAATGTCTCGTAAAATGTTGAACATATGTAGAGTGTTATCTAGAGAGAGAAATTTTACCTCACGTGTGTGATCCGTCGGGGATAGGGTTTCTCTCATGGAGAGAGACATTAGCAATTCCTGGGTCAACTTCTGCTTGCCGAATGCGACAGCACCGCTCGTCACCATGATGCATTCCCTGCCTTCGTTTTGACATTCTGCCACCTGGAAAATTTATGATTTTATATACTCTTAGGTCCGATATCCATGTTTCAAAATACCTATTTTATTCACTGGTATAGAATAAATTGAAAGGAATATTTGCTATAAATTTAAATTTTAATACCTAAGTAACTGGTTATTGAACATTTCCACTCAGCAAATTGAAAATTTTATTGATTTTAATAAAAAATTAATAGTTTTGCATTTTTAATAATAAAACGGAAAATTACCAGTATTAGTATTCCTAAATTAAAAATCTTCGTAAAAAGATCAAACACAAATCTTTGAAATTCAGCATTTCAATAAATGTTGTTAATATCGGATTGTTAAAGGAAAAAATAAATATTTTTTTGGCAAAAGTCGCATAAACAGTCGACCGAAAACCTATTTCAGATTAATTAAGTAAACATTTGTGTTTGTTCATTTCCGTGCATCAATTTCAACTTCTGGCATTCGCAGAGAAGAATGACTGATTTATATACACAAATTATGCATTCATTTATTGAGTTTTAATTTGAATGAATTGTGCAAAGAACTCACACAAACAAAAACTACAAATGAGACACGTGCCTGCAGGTGTCTCATTTGCATTCAAGTACTTTGTACTCACTTTTGTGCTTGGTATTTTATTTTTGCGTACTGTTTGTGAACAAAGTGTTATGGAAAGTTAAAAGTTGTATATGTGTATGCCATGGACAGCGGCGTAGCCAGCATATTGCCCAACGATTTGGGGGTCCTTTTATAAATTGACAATGTAAAAATTTTGAAAAAAAATTAAATCATGACTAAAGGAAATGATTTAACATGGAAGGCTGAAGGCTGGAAGGCTGTATGTGTTCTTATGGCTAAGGTTGTATGTAGGTTAAGAAAATTATTATGTGGATAAAGTTACTTATAATCCACTCAATCCACATAATAATCCACTTAATCCACATACAACCAGCCTCCCATAAGAACACATACAGGATTTCAGCCTTCAATCGGCATGCTGGGCCAGAACCCGTTCTCTTTTTCCTTTACTATGATGATTTGGTATTATTTCTCGGATTTCCCATTCCCGCTTTGCTAACACCGAATTTGTGGGATTGGTCCATCCAATTCTTCTTCTTTAGAATTATAAAGGGAGATGTGCTCGGTCCCTCTCATGATTTTGCACCGGAACCAATTTAACCTAGCTACGCTACTGGCAATAGCCATGCAAACAGTATGTAGGAGATTGTTTAACATGCTGTAAAAGCGTGTGAGTCTAGATAACAATTAACATAAAATAAAATATGATAAGATTTAAATTACTTGTGAACAATTATGTTCATATTGGTCATAGCTTTTTTCCTTTTAAGTCTTGACAAATTAAATGTGCAAAAGCTTTTGATTTGAAAACAATGGTTTAAACTAAATAATTACAGTCTAATGGCCTTCCAACAAGTGTACAAGATTATATATTTGTGCAAATCATATATAGGGTGTTTCAAGAAAATATTGATTTTTTTTTATTTTGACATGTAAATAGTTTAAATTTAAAAGTTTATAGGTTCAGATTTTCGTTGAAATTTCAATTTAATTTCGAATGTTTTGTAACACTCTGTTTAAGTTTTATGAGACAGTTTGCGTAATTAGTAAGTGTCAATGTGTGCACCGGTGCACGAGGAACACATACAAATCTATTGTCTCAGTCGACCGTTTTGTTTGGTATACAACTTCAAACTTCTGTAGTGAAACTTGAAACTGAATTTCACGGATTCGAAATTGAAATGAAATACATACACGTACTTATAGTTAGCGTGCAAACAGACTGACAGTAGGAACACTAACCTAAGCTTAGGAAATGCAAATTCGTTTTAGATATTCCATAAGTTTAAGTTTAAGAGCTTGTTTGTTAGTCCTAAATCATCGAATCGTGAAATGTCATATTAATTATTAGTTAGTCGTTATTGAAATTTGTAACTGTAAATCTAAATAAGTACCTGTTCGACGATGGATGCCAGTCTTCCTAAAGCTAGACCATGTTCATCTTCTCTTGTGATGACTGCACTACCCAATTTAACAACCAAACGTCGAGCATATTTCAACTGGCTACGATCCGTGAACGTCGACTGCTTCTTATCGGAGAATTGTTGGAGTGTACGTTTTTCATAATTCACCTGAAATTTTTCACCATTCTCGTTAGTCAGCACTCTTTTTAAGGTCATCATTTATTTATCACAAAAGTAACTATTAGGAAACAAGTGAATAGATCAAAACTCAAAAAGTGATAGATATAATATAAATGACAAAACTTAGTGCAAAACTAAATGTTATCTATAAATTTGTTGCTATTTATGCTTTATAGCCACAATTGTAATTTACATTTACTTCGTTGTTGGTTCATATATGTAAGTTAAGGTGAAGGTGCGCAGTGCATTCATTACATTTTTATTGCTATACTCCACGTGTATGGTAATACTTGCCTTGATTTACAATGAGTGATTCGTGAAATATCACAGAAAATTGATTGAACAAGTTTTAATTATGTACTGGTCGCTCGTTTAAATAATAACTCAATGACAAGATGCGCTGTCGTTCAGCGGTGCGCGCGCATCCCGAAAGATGTTACTATTAAACTCTCGCTCCGCAAGACCGCAAATCGTTCAATGGCATACGTACTATTGCGAAAGTAATATTTCTAAATGTGATGACGATGAGTAACCATAGTTGGTTATTCACATAACAAAAATATGGCATATTCGTTGAAAAATGTTCAAAACGACGTGTAGAGTGGTCTGACATTCATAGCACGCCGGTGGATAGACAAAAGTTTCATTCGGAACCGCTCGGGTACAGTTGTCAGGTGCGCAAGTTTAGTTATACTCTCGTAGCGCGGAGAGTACCTATATATTGTTCTTTTTGAAGTTTGGTACACCCAGTAGAAAGAATTACATTATGACGAATAAATGTAAACATTACTAGATATCGCAGGCTGCAATTCAGTGTTACTGACGTTACTGCTATCCAAGTCATATTTATAAAACGCGTGCAGGTCTGTTTATTCATAACATACAAATTTTCAAGTGCATATTCCATGCTCAATCGCTGGTACATTGATCATTTATTCACATGCATATTACATATACAGTTAAAACGATACTCGTTCTCTCTATAACAATATTTTGTTTCGATTCTACATTTTCACTACTAATAGAAATAGGTAGATAAACGGAAAATAGGGATGAAAATACGAAACACGAAAATGTGTTTTGGTTTAATTAATTTAATATTCAACTTCTTTTAGTTAATGCAAATTATGAAATATGAAATTTTCCAGGAATAGCCAATGTAAAAATGTCAATAAAAAGTCTGTTTATTTTGACAATAAATACTAAAAAAAAAAACGGATCTAGGAGAATTGCCGGAAAAAAATTACCCGAAAGAAAATTGTCCGAAAGCAATTGACTGAAATAACAATTACCCGAAAAGATAGTTGACCGAAAATGAAATTCGCCGAATTACAATTTATCGAAATGAGAACTGCCCGAAAATTCAAAAACCAAACCAAGTATGCTAAAACCAAGTACGTTAACTTCTCGTTAACCCCAATAAGGACTAATCCCCTTACTTAACTAAATAATATTTTCGGGCAATTCTCATTTCGGTCAATTGTAATTCGGGGAATTTTATTTTCGGGCAACTATCCTTTTGGGGAATGGTTATTTCGGGCAATTTTCCGGGATCCGAAAAAAACAATTATGAGATAAACTGTATGTAAAATCTTCCAATACATTTAGCATGTGTATTGTTTTGGATTCATCCAAATCGACGCAGAAAATTGCTAAATGATATTTAAATCCGAACTAATATCTAATCTAATATATGGATCTGGAAAAGTGTTTTTACCCCTGTTTTTCGATTAAATTGGTTAGCCAATTCAGAGTGTATAATAATCCCTTTTAGAATTGATTTAAATAATCATGCTAAATTGCGAAATATTTTAAAATAAAAAAATAACACAGTTCAAATAAAATCGGTTCCAAACAAAAATTGAAATGGACTAACTCGCATGAACAAAATCAGACTCAAAGTACGAAACTCGGGCATTCGGTTCATGGCGTTATCGCGTCTCGGATTTGTTGTTATTTATATGCCATGAGCAAGGACTCGAACATTTATACTCAATGAAATGGATTATTTACTCTTAGACGAAAAATATTTATTGGATACCTATTTTTTCATTACTTTCCATTTTTTGTGGCAACGCATTTGAGTACACCCGATTGAATTTGTAGTTCGTTTCTTCAAAGGGATATTTTTTATTTATTTATCAGTAAGTGTAGTTAGTTATTTGGTTAATATTTAGTTGGAAACGCAAACTTTAAACCAAGGCCGTCCAACCTTCTTGATAATTTTGGATGGAAAATAATGTTTTTCGTTTCCACACACAAACACACACACACACACACACACACACTCACACACACACACACACACGTACGCAGCCATACGCACACAATTTTTGTCACAAATCATTTTACAAGATTAGTTTTAATTTTTTACTTTCTCACTTATAGGCTAACAGAGGCACCTTCAAGAAAAGAAAGGTGTCGTAAAGTAAATTGTAAATAATCTCATGTTTCAACTAAATTTGCGATTTTGTGTTGCGCCGCGGGTTGGACACCCCTACTTTAAACTATTAACGAGAGGAGTATGTGGTTTTTCATTGGCTTCTTGACATTTAACCTTCAACTTTATTTTATTCCCATATATACAAACACACATTTCGCAAAAGTTTCTGTGACAATTCGTGTTTTTGATATGAATTTCATCAAATTGTTTTGCAAAATTTATTATTCATCGGTTGTAGGGTTATTTGCTATAATCTCGGTCTTGCTTATTTCTATTTTTTATGTTTATAAGCTAAATATAGTTATAAAAAGATGATAAAATGAAAAAAAAGCAACTACCTAAATCCAAAAATTAGGCACGCAATTTTATCATTAGATTAATAAAATTTGTTTCAAAGTCGATTGCGATCGTTCCAGCACGTGTTTTTCGATGTTTGCTAACTTTATATTCAAAACGACATAAACATTGATAAAAATAATCTTAGCTTATGTCATCTTGATATACTTAGTAGACGAATATAAACTATACAGTTTTATAGAATATTCCAAGTTCAGCTAATTATTTAAAAAAAAATTATATTAGATTTGCGAATTTTATTGAAATATCGTAAATTTGTTACCTGCTCAGTAATTTTATGATGATGGGGCGAAATATGAGATTCAAGGACGGTTTATGTTTGACATAATATTAGATTTTAACTTAGGGAATGAAGGATGGATGTCAAAAGTCAAAAAATGACGGCAACATCCAGCACATGATCTCAATCATCATCATCTCTTTCGTCACCTGGGCATACGTAGTTTTTGAACAGTTCTGTTATGCGCTTGAGCATGCTTGCTCATTTTTAACCTCATTAACTAATAGGAAATATTCCATAAGTAATGTGCGAAACTAGTCGCACCACTATTTATGTTAATACTATGTCAGTCATAAACCTACCTTAATTCGGCAAAAATTAAAAATCCTATTTTTTGTTAGATAAATAGTAAAATCAGCATTTTGTTGGGCAATTAATTAATTCAACTGTAATGTTTTCCCGTACTTATATCAAACATCAACCAATTCTTGCAAAAAATTGAGAAAAAGAGATAAATTTAGCAACTTGATAATATGAACAGTATTGAAAATAAACAAAGTTTCTAGATTGTAGAGCACAGAACAATTTTGTTTCATTTAACTTCAATCGTCCAAGAAATAGTTCCGACTTGTGCACTTGTTAACTTTTAATAAAATCGTTGAGAATGTAACTTTGAAAGAGGAACAGCGTTACGTTTCGTTCCCAAACTTTCTTATTATTGGCACGATGTGATTTCGAATATCATCAGACGAACTCGGAGTAACATCAAATTGAACTTTGGTATACAAAATGGAACAAAATGAATGAAAAATGAAATTTAAAAACAACTAAATTTAAAAACAACTAAATACCTAATAGTGAACAAAACTGACAGCGTGAATTTTAAGGTCTTGTATTATTTCCAAAATATCTATTAAAAACTTTTATAACGATATTATCGTAAAAACTTTTGAACTTTGCTTTTATTAATTTTAAGTAAATAAACTGTCTAAAATCAAATGGCGCAAATATTCCAAATAAAACTTGTTATTGTATTTAATCAAACCTGAGAAGTTTTTGGTAACCAAAGTCCACTAGAAGTCGATGCACATCTGATAGTCTTAGGTCTTAAAGCTGCAATTTGTCCCGGTATCTTGAAAAAACCCAATCCGTTGTACGAAAGTAAACGTCCATGTCTCGCTATTTTGCTGCTCAACATTTTTCTACGCCCTTATATTTAAAATACAAATAATAATTTTATTTAAAATAATTAGACTTATGTAGAATTGATGGCAAACTAATCAAAAAAGTAGATGATGCTGTTGCTGAGGCAAATGAGCCACTAAAGTCCTACCGTTGCCCACCCAATTCGGCAAACTAGTAAATTTTAGGCTTCTTTACTTTTAACTCATTCACTGATTATGATAAGCGGAACGATTGGACCATTTATGGACTATGTCCATTGACGCGACAATTACACGTGATTAGCTTCTGCCTTGATGCTTACTTACTTCGTAATCGTTCGAACTGTGTTTGTGTCAATTTTGTTTGCGTCTTGCTTAAGTTCGAGTTCGAGTGCGAGTATACATATTGCTTTATTCTTATCTGTATCGATTAAAGTGAATAAGTCGTCGATATTGCATTATCTGTTTGTATGAAGCAATTGCAAAAGAGCAAGAGCAACAGAGACGGCATGAACTAAGTAAGGAGAGAAGTTTTGTTTACACGAAATCGTTAAATGCATTTTGATCTATTAGGACTTCGAATTAAGTTTATTTACTTAATAATTAATAATATTTCCTATTATTTTGCAGTGTCTATATTTTTGAAATGCTTTACCTAATTTTGTATGTACCTACCTCAAATAGTCGAGAGACAAAATTTTTAACAATTTCGTTCGTACTACTCTTACAATTTAGATAAAAATTTCAGAAATAGGTCAAATATTAGTATGCCACAAGTTTAAGAGGACATTTCCAAAATAATATAAAATGTAATAACATAAAATAAAATTGCTCAGCTGATTACGTGTAACACAAGGTTTCATCACGACAGGACTTGATTATCTATTATTTTCTTAATTATTCTTCTTGCAATAGAAATAATTAAATTTAAGATTAATTTATGTCAACATTGTAAGAAAATCGTTATCAGTAATCAGTTACAACAAACAAGAATCTCTGTGTAAAGTACACAAGACTAAATGCAATAAAGTAATTACTGTAGGATATTATGGCAATTTATCATTACAAAAGGGAAGAAGCATGGAAAGCGCATGAAAACAACCCCTCATTTTGTAATGTCTAAACGCCGTCATAGCCTAAAATCTACAAACCAGCAAATTACTTACACAAAAACAATGGAATTATGCGTACAATACTTTACGAAAATTAATTTTGTTGATTTAGTCTGCCGTTTGGCCTAATCTCGTATTGGAGAAGGCCCATCAACATGATTCTATTGTTCTACAGATATTAAATTATATGAATTGTACAATATGTAAAATTCATTCAAGGTGATAAGGGATTTTCTTATTTTGGTGGACCTGGAGTGATATACACGCAAATTGTAGACGTCAAAATTCTGACACATCAAATCAATTTAAGTTGGTATAATATTTTTTGACAAATCAGACTTTTTACTTATTTAGTGTGGGATTCGAACCCATAGCCGTGCTCACTATGAATTGTACAATATGTAAAAATCCACGTAATAAGTGAGTTTCTTATTTTGGGGGACCGGGGGTGCTGGGACTTTTTTTTGTTTAAGAAGACTTTCTTCGTGTGGGATTTAAACCCATAGCCGTGCTCACTGCATTTCATGAGTATATGTATCGTAAAAATTACATTTTATAGTAATGTGTATTTGAGTGTCTCGTGTTATTCGCCATAAAAGTGCAACTAAATTTCGTTCATGAACAATTTCGTTACGTCCGAAAATACACTTCATCGATATTATTATAGTTTTGAAAGGTTTGCAATGTGGGACACTTTGATTCGGATTCGAGAAACGTTAACCGCGAGTTGGGCTATAAAATGCACATTACTTCAATGGGGATTTCAATTTTATTACGAAGCAGCGAAGTGAACACAGAAAACTTAAAGCAACTACGCACACATGCATGATGCGCATATGTGTATAAAAATGCAAGGGTTTACATCAGTGATTCTCACTTTAGTGTGTCGTAAGATTCCCTGCCGCCAAATTTCTAAATTATCAAAAAGTGTACCGTGAGGACAAAAAGATTGAGTATCACTGGTTTACACTGTCCTGGCATATTCTTTTGATATAGAAATATCTTTCTTGCCTCCGGCGTTGGCACTGGGCATTGATACCGCACTCAAAAAGGATTTGTCGAAAAACGTCACTGAAAATTTCCATTAAAGCATCCGCACCCTGTTCTGCATTTCGGAACATTATAAACATGTAGCAGTCGAGTTTACTAGATACTTTACCTTCACAAAGTATCAAAACACATTTTCTACTTATGCTTATTCTACTCCTACTTATTTCCCAATAAATTTTAAAGTATCCAACTATACACGTCTTCATTTCTTTTACAACACTGCAGCTGATGCAAACATTATAACAGTGAACTTAGTTATATGTAGTTTAAGTTGATGCAAACATAAATATTGAAAATTTTAAGAAATAAGATAGTTTTGCAATATTCTATTTAATTTTCTCCACAAACGCAAGGAAGATGTGAGAGAACTTGAAAGTTTTTTTTTACATTTGGGAAGTTTTGTTGTTTTATCATCATAGGCGTGTGCACAGGGGGTGCCGGGAGTGCACTGGCACGCCCTAATGTTTTAAGATTTAAATCTTAACTCTTTATTTTTGACGCAATGGCAAATCAACTGAATTTGCCCTCTTAGGATGTTGTAGATGGCGCAACAGTAGAGGCGGGAAAAATTAATTTGAATCTAGAATATCAGTTACATTTTAAATTTGTGCACACTCTAATAAAATCTCTTGCGCACGCCTATGTTTATCATTATTTCGCTTGGCTCATCAGTAAAACGAATTAATGGACCGATTCTTAACTTAAAATATTAATAACAAAATTCCAAAACTAAAATAAAAATTGACGATAAATGTTTCTGGTGGGAAAATATGTGTAATGGGAATAACATTTAAATATAATAAAATATTTATTTTGGAAATTTTTATTTCAAATGTTATCCATTTATCTGAGTGATTTAAATCGTAAAACTTAAAAAAATGTGCGCACTAAATTTTATGACAATTTCAATGAAATATAAATGGAACTGCCATATTTATTGACTGAGTTTTTTGATAGTATACTAAATCAAGAATGAACTGAATTTACTTCTTAACTTGTTTTATGTTTATGTACGCAAAACTACATGCGATAAAAATAACATTTCATAATTTTATTAAAATAATTTTATAAATATTCAGAATTCCTATTTATATTTGGAAATTTAAATTATTTACACATTATAACTATATTAATATTATAAAATTATAATTATAAAATTTCATTGATAACGCCCATTTGCGCCCATTTATAATAAGAGTAAAATAATGTACGCAGAAATGAGAAAACTATATTAAATACTTATTTAATTGTAATTTAAATTGTAATTATGAAGAGTCATAAATCAGTTTAAGCCATTTGGTATACATAATTCATAAATTTTTCAATGTTGTTGTTTTTTTTAAAATTTGTTTATGATCAATAATCAAATCGCAAATAGTTGCAGTTTCTACTTAAAAATCAATTAGTAAAATTAATTTAACAAATTTGTAAACTTTATACACGTCTTTTAATAGTAGTTTAAGCAACATGTATCATAAGTCGTGTTTTAAACGTGAGCCTGAGTTTCGATCACGAGCCGCGTAGCGGCGAGTGATTCGAAACAGGCGAACAGTGCTTACACTATTTTTTAAAATTTGCGTCTAGTATTTCCTTTTTTTTAATAAAAACTAATTTTGATTACATTAACCTTGCAAAAATATTGACATTTCACAAAATATTGACATTTCATACTTCAAGCGCTGGCGGCGGGACGTCGAACGACGAGTGTTACCAACTTAGAAAAAAGAAATTTCCTAGAGGTGTATTTTAAAAAGTATATTGCTAGCTTTGTCTATCCTATTCTGCCTCCAATTTTCAGTCATTTTTGCTTGAAATAGTATATTGCTAGCTTTGTCTATCCTATTCTGCCTCCCAATTTTCCATCTTCAAGTGTCTCTTAAGAAAATCTTAAAGCATTGTGTATGATAGATATAGAAGGATAGATGCCTTAACGAACCGCTTTCAGTACTATAATGGCTTTATTAAGAAAGCAGAGTTTAAAAACTACTTTTAAACATTCAGGAAGTCGTTTTATTGCATTTTAGCCTCACGGGTGTAACTTTCTTTCGCAATAAAACGCACCTATTAAAATCGTACCTTATTGTCAGACCTCGTTCAAATTTCAAAATGGATACTATCAGGGATTATAAGAAAAAAGGGAATGTGTTGTGGACTATAGGATTAAGTTATAATGTAATTGTTATTTTGATATAGACATTTATTGTTTATTGTTATTGTTACTATCTGTTTTATAAGTACAATAAATGTATGTTGTTTGTTTTGAATGTGTTAACCGTTAACGGTAAACAACAAAATGCTTTTAATCTTTTGTGGTATTATAGGATAGAAGATTACAAACCACCATCAACGCACATTTTGATAGATAAGTAGGTACAAAAATTAAAAATAACATTTTAGTTTACGAAAATCAATGTAAATAAATCATATAAGTATTTCAAATAGAAGTAAGTGCACTACGTCGTAATTCACTTTATCCGCGACGACCAAGTAAAACAACCATTATTAGCGGTGTATCCAGGCGCATATAACCCACATTAATACCACTCGCGAATAATGGAGCTTGACACACGTCAATAATAGGTCATTATTCCTCTAGAGATTTACTTTACGTCAAGCACAGCTCTTCGCTGCATTAAATAATGATATATGACACACGGACTGCATC
>JARJEB010014730.1:0-10677 GCA_030264535.1 Liometoxenus newtonarum | reverse complement strand
AGTGAAAGTTTTGATTTTCGGCCTAGTACCCAGTACATTTTGTATAATTTCAAGTTAAGTTGCTTTCTTTTGCTCCATATGTGGGTCCGCCATGTTAATCTTCTGTCCAAATGGATTCCCAGATATTTTGCTGTATCTTTTTGAGGTATTTGCTGACCATTGAGATGTACGGGAGGACATGTTTCTTTTCTTAGTGTAAATGTGGTTTGTACTGAACTAGTTTGTAGTGAACTGATGATATGAAATTTCTGTGATTGCCGCTCGTTTTGATTACTAGACTTTAGGAGCACTTTTGGATTAACGCTTAACCGCTAGTATAAACCCCAACGAGTTAGTTATAAAAATCTATGATATAAAACAGTATGGCGACCCTGTAGAGGGGACTTCCGATTCGGCTTATAACCAGTCCCGCGAAAACGATAAGGAAGGATTAAAGCAAATGTAACCGGTTATTATTGATTACCTGGCGTAAAATCGCTTCTTATCTCACTTACTTATTCATAAGGTGACCAACCGTCCTCCTTTGGGGAGGACAGTCCTCCTTTTTTAAGGTCTGTCCTCCCTCGAGAAGTGTCCTCCTTAATGTCCTCCTTTTTGAGATTTGTAGACTAATTTGTAAATTTTCTTCGTTTTGGATCCAGATCAAGAATGGGTGAGACCTTTTTTTTAGGTCACCTCATCTGCCATGCACGGGAGATCTTGAGGATTGAGGATTTGTGAGCTTTTTTTGGTCACCTCCTCGTCGTGTCCTCCTTTTGATTCTAAAAAAGTTGGTCACCTTATTATTCAGTATTCAAGATTTTATTCCCTCTACATATTAGAAAACCGATCAGAAGCTCGACGCAATTTCAAGTTCAATTGTAAACCCACCATTATTATATTGGGGTATTAAATCATCTCTCTATACTAACATCTTTTTTTGGCTGCTAATTGTTCTAATCAATAGCCCTACGAAGAAATTTATTGGCAATATGAAATTGAAAATGCTTTGGGAGATTATATATAAATAGATTCAGGCTAAAATCAATATTTAATATGCAAATTTATATTTTATCCCCCACGTATAGGTATACTTTTTCACATTCGTGGATTGAAGGAGATACGTCAAAATTTGGACCAATTTGCTAAAATCCATTTAACTTTCTTTATATACCTACCATCTACTAGTCGAAATGTATAACGGACAATGTAACTCGAACTAGGCTTGTTTAATAATATAAAAGGCACCTACGTTCATTAGGATTACGATGTACCTAAATCTTCAATTTGGTAGAATTAATTCTTAGACTTGCGTACAATTTATGAATCACTTTTTCTTTCAGTTTATATACTTATTTGAGATCAAGAGAAGTCAAGGACCCGATTGTATGAACAATTTGAGGAAAAATTGAATAGTTATAAAGGAAAGTGTTCAAAGTTACTTTTACCAAATTACTTTATGAGTTATAATATTCTTAATTTTTGTTTATTGTTGCATTGTTGCATGAATGTATCGGAATTCAAACAAAAACAAAAAATCGGTACGGTAAAATCGTACCTCACAACTTTCCGACCATTACGATGTCGTAGAACTCGTCGATCGTATAATGAATTTTGATTGGAAAGTGGAAATGACATTGTTTATAAGTATTTTTATTTCGGAAAGTTACGCGGTACGAATTTAGCGTACGGATTTATTTCATATCTAAAATAAATTAAAAAAATATACTTTCGGTATGGTCGGAAAGTTTTTTTTTATCCCAAATAGGGAGTCGCTCAAAACCGACAAAACATTGGGATAACTGCAGGTAGATTGGGTAGATCCTCAAGGCGTGCAAATTAGGAAAAAACGTGTTTTTGTGTTTCAGTATGGTATATTTTGTGAAATAGTTGGTATCACTGCCATGAGGTGGTAAGACTCTGTATGAAATAAGACTAGGGCCCGAATTAAAAAGGTGGTCCGCTTAGGCGGCTGCACAATTGAGCAGAAACAATAACTGTAGCACTTGCAAATAACGAGCTGCTCCACAATCAAATCTTAAACAGTAACAGTAAATACAGTTCTTTAGGAATACTTGGTTTTGAAACTAGTTATTTAATATTTTCTAATCTTTGGTTTTCTTACATAACCTTAAAACCTGAGTGGAGTCGCATATTTCAAATGGATACTGCTGAATTATTCGATGAAGACATAATATTATTTTTTTTAAATATTTATTTATTCATTTATGTTTATCTATTATTTATTTCTTACGTGGTGGGTGCGCCCCATTATTGTCGAACGCAATGAGGAAGGAGCAATTTTGAAAAATCACAATCACGAAATGTTTTTCAAATTCACGCGGATGTATCCCCAACAATTTAACAAATTGCTGAAGAGAAGAGAAAGTTTAGGTCTATAGTTGCGTTTAGCTTTAACGCTAAAATATTTGGCACATGCATAGTCTCGAAAGTTATAAGCGATACATCAGAAGCGATTTGGAATGTATTGCAACCTGAATACATACGAGGCCCAAAAGGAAATGAGTAGCTGAATGTGAGCAACAAATTTAGGAATAACATATTCTATCGATGGAAAACACATTCAAATACAGGGTGCTCTGAAATCTGGTTTACAATGCTACAATCGCAAAAATCATTTAAGTATAATATTACTTGCTTGCTGTGATGCAGACTAGAAGTTTCTTTGGGTTGATATTGGAGCTTATGGTCCCAAAAATGATGCAAGTGTCTTCAGGAGATCACAAATAGGACAAGCCTTAGAGAAAAGAAAAATAGTATTACCCACAGACGATTATCTACCAGATAGTGAATCAAATATGAGTTATTATTTTATTGGTGAAGAATCCTTTTCACTCAAAACTTATATAATGAAATCATATCCAGGCAAGTTGAGTGAAAAAAAAACAATTATTTAAGTATAGGTAAGGTGCATAATAGAAAATGCATTTGAAAATTTGGCAAGTCGCTGGAGAATTTTTCGAGCTCCAATTGTTTGCTCAGTTAAAACATGTAACGAATGGTGAAGGCGACTATGCCTACACAACTTCCTTAGAACGGAAATAAGTGGAAGTTATGTACCTCCTTTTTTAGTAGATATAGAAATGGACGATGGTAACGTATAGACGGGGAGTGGCGTGAAACTACAAGGACTAATGACAACTAACTCCACTGCAAAGACACCCAGTCTTTACACTGGAGTTATCAGCAAATGTAACACAACGAGTAGATAGTTTATAATATGCGAGATAATCTTGCAAATTATTTAATGTCGGCTGCAGGGGCTGTGCCTTCACAAGAAAAATATGTAAATAGGGCAAAAATATAAACACAATAAAATTTATTACATTTCTGAATATTTACAAAGTGATTGCATTACTTCAAATTTAAATTTTAATTTGTGTTCAAGATTTATAGGTTTTATATCTTCCAACAGCATTCTTAGAAAATCATCATCCTCTATCACTGTTTCTTTTGCTTGGGTTTTATACAGCACTGTCTTGTAAATGCATCAACTGCAGCACTTAATTCTGTTATTCTTTTTTGCATCTTGTTAGACTTTGTACGCGTTATCTCATCATGCATGTGCGATGTTGATGGACATGGTGAAGGTGTCTGTGTTTGTATAATAGTATCTGTGCCCAACATCTCAAAATTCATAGAATTACTGTCCGGGGAAGGCGTAAATGGAGAATCTACGTATGATAGATCATCTTAGTTTGATTCACTGAAAATTGTTCCCTATTCCATGGTCCAGTCAATGGTGGGCACCTCGCTTGCGAAATTATTGCTTCCCTGTGGCCACCTCGCTTGAGAAATTATTGCTTCACTGTTTGTGAGAAGATGTTAGCCTAAAATAGTTTATAAAATATATTATGTTCCATTAATAGATTAAATAATTATGCCCTACCTTTTCTTCCGGATGTAGGTATGGTGCTAGCCAAAGCATGTTTTGAAAATGGGAGAATGAAATTTTCTTCTATTTTGTTTCTGATCCGGAGGGAAATTTAGCATTGTAAATTCTATCGGCTCGCACAAAATAGGGGTGTACGCCCAATTATTTTTATTGCATATTTGTAATCTACGTCAAAAAATAATTGACCCGTATTCTTACATTTATTTTAAATATAGTTGTTTATATTTTAAAAAAATTGTTAAAAATCAATTAATTCAAAATTCGCGGACGCCGTGACGTAATTAGTGGAGGTAGCATCTATCCGAAATTTCATTTGGTCGAAAGCTAATTTAGCCTATTCGTAACATCTCATAGCACTTCGTACTAATTCGAATTCTCATTTCTCTATTGTGCACGAAGTGCTACGCGTCACGACATCGGCAAAATGAGCATTCGGCCAAATGAGGTGGGCCACAGATGAAGTCACGTTGACGCGAGTTTCAAATTTTGCACAATTCTTTTCTTTATTATATTAAAAACTAATGAATAATAAGGTGTAATTTGATGTCGATCGAAACCCAGGAATTCTGTTTCATCCCATATAGCCCATAGTCTTTGTAGTTGGGCGACTCTTTTTTGTAGAAATGAGGACACTGTTCCACAAGCACAATTAATATTTCGTCAGAACGTTCCATTTTAATACGTTGCAGCGGAAAACATGCGAAAATTTAAAGAAACAACGAGAGACCCAAAGCTTGAGAATAATTTGTAGGTTATGTTATGGTGTTAAGTTCTCAGACCGAAGGTGCATTGCGCATGCGTAAATTGAATGCAGTAACAGTAATGTTAAATCTTGACGAATATTTTAATGCTTCTGTGTCGGACGGAATACGTTGTACACAAGCCATTGGAAAAAACGCATTTTAACATTATAACCGTTTACGTTATCGTTATTGTTACTGCTCAATTGTAGATCAGCCTTTTTATGTGCTGTAACCAATTTTTAATCCTAGTCGAACTATTCAATTACAGAAATCTCCAAATGAACGTTGTGGAATTGTCGTTAAACTCTTTAACGGAATGCAAATATAGAAATTAGGTACATATATTCAAACGTTCCGTTAAATTTACATTTCACAAGAACTTATGAATTAGACGTGTAGCGTCTTGCATAAGTACTGAGTAATCTCGACCTGTTTTCACACTCGGTTATTTTCATAATAACATTCCCATTGAATACTTTAGATATTTATGCGAGGTACGATTCTGTACCACTATATAGTTAATTGCATTGATACATGATATTCCAATGAATATTAAAGATATCAAATTTGATATACTAAATCACCGAAAGAATTGATTAGTTAATTATCACCTTTGTATCAACAAAAACATAAGTACCTAAGTCATTCTTACCTGAATGGCGAACAATCCCATAGTAACCAAACCAATCCAGCTATGCAATGAGTAAAAGTTTGGAATGGGTTCCGGTCGTTTAAGATTGTGTGTATCGAGAACGGCCAGAAAACCGATGGCAACGCATGGAATAGCCAACGCGTGGAAAACAGTGTGCAACAACTTGATGTAGATGCGACGACCACAACGACAGATGCGATAGAGAAGAATTGCTGTGGAACAAAGTAAAATTACTATTGTTTAAATAATTATTAGAAGTATTGCGTCTCGCAGCATAAAGGAATACTCAAAATCAAAATGCAAGATATACGCACTTGAATTGAAAGCTCTCATTTTCTACCTCTTTTGCTTTCAATAACAATTACGATTTCATCTTGCAATCTACATGATTTCATACAATTATCTTTCGATTACTTCTCGAATCTTAACTATTTAAATCGGATCTCATTTACTTTTCTTTTTAAAAATTCAACAATATGTAGCGCATCCTATATTTTACATAATGTACTCGAAGCTCTCTTCAAAAAAAAATACTTCATGGTATAGTGTGTATTAGACGATCATAAATAATCTTTCCATATTTGAAAGCATCAAATCTATTTGCAACCATTTGAAAGTAATTTCATTCGCAAAGTTTGTTTTGTTGAATATAAGTTTGATACCACGTCGCATTGGTACATTTTGCAAACAAAAATGTTTTGTTTTAAGTTCATAGATTAACCATTGCATACCATTATATGCGGAAAAGCAAATGAAATTGTTTATTTTTTGCTTTCCATCGAAAATGAATATTCAAAGGACGCATGAAGTTAAATTTCAAAAATTGAAAGTTCTATAGTATGAGCCAAGCGGGAAATTGCCCGTAATTAAACACGATAATAGTAATGTTAATAGAATATTCGTAGCTTTCTAAAAGTTTTAATGTCTGCAAAGAAAGTGCGCCAGAAGAGTTTTGAATATATGTATAAAGATCAATAAAGAGAAACTATAAATGCATACAGGGTGTCCCATTGTCATGAAATAGTTTGATTCGCAGAAAATACACCTGAGCTGATAATGAAACTTTGGACCAACAAAAAGGAAGCCCGTTTCTTCCTCTAAAAGCCTGAGAAATGCAACTTGCAATCTCTATCGTTTTTGAGTAATTAATTTTTAAAATACCCCATTCAAGTGACATTTTTGGCTTAAAAGTTTAAATGGCAGGCCAACGGTTAGAGCAAAAGGGGTTTCACACGATTCTATACATTTTATGCAGAATTCAAAAAAGAAGAGGAAGTTAGGGAGTGCTATTTAAAAAACTAAGTTGATGTCACTAGCTATTTTATGGGACACCCTGTATACTTGAAAATATTTTTACGAGATGCAGCTCAAATTCAGTTCAATGTTAGTTGAGTCGATTTGCAATTTGCTCACATTACGCGACCATACATACATTATCCTACTCTAAATTAGAAGGAAGTTGTTTGTTATTTAAGCATCAGAGAATTATAGCATAATTCGGCTTGTATATGTCGCAGCCACTTGCTGAAACTAGGCCCATTATGAAATGTCTGGACCTATCATGAAACGCTGAAGCATTATGCTATGAAGCATTATTTCAAGAAGAGGCTAACAATTCAATTCGGATCATGATGTGCAAACATTCGATTACTTCAAAGATTATGGCCAACATATGTTACGTGATAAACATTTGTGACACCCACTGGTATAAATCGCTTTGTTCTTTCTGCAAATGCATCTTCTGTCAATACACGATTTGCAGGAACACCAAATTACTGACAAGGATTTTTAGTGTTTCACATCTTCTGAAAAAAGGAAAGATGTGCCTGCCAACGTTAGATTTAGAATAAAGCTTGCACATCATGATCTGTCTAGTATTGCCAGCCTCTTGCTGAAATATTTTTGTATTACACATACGTCAGCATTTCATGAAATGTCCAGACATTACATGATGGGGTTAGTTTCAGCAAGTGACTGCGACATATATAAATCATGAGTTCAAATATATCCGATATTCTCTTTAGAGATCTACATAAATATTTGATCTGGTTTATAAACTTACAGAAACCGCTGAAAGTGATGAAACCTGCTACCATCAGCACCGGATGTAAGTTGAATTGCTTCTTGATGTCTTCGCGCCATGCAAACCCATCTTGGTAGTATATGACCCAGAATAGTGTCAAAGCCAGCGAGCCCAACAAGAGAATGCTGGCGATGATCACAACGAAGGTGTATTCCAACCAGCTGCCGCATCCCCATTCGTTTTCTTCCTCATACTCTCTATGACTGTAAAAACGTTAGAAATAGATACTATGATAATTTGCGAATTTGATTTTGGCATGCATGATTAGAGAGGGTAGGGTATTGCAAAAGTTCGTTATAGGTTATAGTAATGATTTGTATAGATACATAAATATATCTAAAATAAATAAAATCAATAATATCGGAATCATGTTTATTTATGTTCACGATTTAATTTTGACGTTAATATGACATTATAATGACTCTTGCAAAGTTTACGCAAGGTAAAACTAGAAATTACATTAAGAAGAAGCTGTGAAATTTTAGAGAAACATGCGAGTGTTATGTTATAAGATTTGTACTGTGCCAATGTACCACAATCGTCCCCGTTACATATAGAGGAAGTAACAATTTATAAAAAGTTCTATAGAACTTTGATATTAGGTATATGTATAATTGTCAGTTTATGTTACAAGGCAATGCCTTCTTTCTTATTTACCTATACCCTTTTATATAATAAGACAGACGTGTAGAACAACAAACACAAAAGGTTCAACGTATAGAGAGGAATCATTGACCCAGAGTACTGCAATTCGATTTCTTGAACTCGTTGTAGGTAGTATAAGGTTGTAAGTTTAACTCTTATACCGATGGTCATCCATTTGCTGACTTATAATAAGAAAAAAGTCAAACACGCATAGCAGCGTTTTCCTTTACTCTGATACTCTCAGTTCATTTTAACGAAGGTAGGTTAGTAAACTTAGTAATCCATTCTACGGACTAGTTCATTTCACCACTCGAGTATACCTAATATTCAATCCAATTTACCAATAATTCTCATATAGTAAAAAGGAAATATTGAGCTGTCGAACACTAGGTCAAAACCAAATTGGGTTGAACGTCGATTTTACACACAAAATAAAATAAGTATCTCATTCTCTCAGATTTTATTTAACGTCTAGTCTAAAGTAAATAATCAATTATTATTTTTGAACTTTATAATTGAAGAATATAAATTTAAAGTAAAAATAGTAATAAAAAATCGGTACGGGCTCGCACCGCACAACTTTCCGTCCATATCCACTACGATTTCGTAGAATTCGTCGACCATAAAAGTAATTTTCATCGGCAAGTGGAAATTGCCCAGAAGTATAGTGATACAAAAACGTAATCAATCTTATTTCCACTTTCCGATCAAACTTACTTTTATGGTCGACGAGTTCTACGAAATCGTAGTGGATATGGACGGAAAGTTGTGCGGTGCGAACCCGTACCGATTAATTTTTTTAGGTAATAATTGTTACGTAAAATCATCAAATAAAGTTAACCGCAATTGCCCAAATCCGGTAATAATTATTGGTAGGTATTCATGCAAAAATTTCACTTTTTTATCGTTACTCGTTAATGTGTTTTTGACCAGCAACAATTTTTTTTTTCATTTCCACGTAAAAAGCCAAATTGTATGCCTAAAAGAAAGATTCAACTTTGTTGCTCTGTTGTAAAATGTGTTTTAAATATTTTTTAAACTTTGCTTTCATAATAAAGCCATTATAGTACTGAAAGCGGTTCGTTAAGGCATCTATCCTTCTATATCTATCATATACAATGCTTTAAGATTTTCTTAAGAGACACTTGAAGATGGAAAACTGGGAGGCAGAATAGGATAGACAAAGCTAGCAATATACTATTTCAAGCAAAAATGACGGAAAATTGGAGGCAGAATAGGATAGACAAAGCTAGCAATATACTTTTTAAAATACACAATTAGGAAATTTCTTTTTTCTAAGTTGGTAACACTCGTCGTTCGACGTCCCGCCACCAGCTCTTGAAGTATCAAATGTCAATATTTTGTGAAATGTCAATATTTTTGCAAGGTTAATGTAACCAAAATTAGTTTTTATTAAAAAAAAGGAAATACTAGACGCAAATTTTAACAAATAGTGTAAACAACTAGTATCATAAGTCGTTTTGAACGTTCGCCTGTTTCGAATCACTCGCCGCTACGCGGCTCGTGATCGAAACTCAGGCTCACGTTTAAAACACGACTTATGATACATGTTGCTTAAACTATTATTATGTTCTCTCCATTATTTTATATCTTTATGGCAAAAAAGGCCATCAGTTGAGAGGAATGGCAACACCGGCACGGTACCGACCATCGCGTGAAAGCCACGCGTGGAGGTCAATCACACGCAAATCAAAGCAACGCGTCATCAATGAATGCGTCACGATGGCATCAGCCAATCACAAAAGCGTTCCAGAATATGATCATTAAGTTGCATACTCTTACAGTGAGAAAACTGTAAGAATTTTCCCACTGTTTGTTTCCGCCGTACTTTTACCCTTATAACTCTACCCTTCAGTAATCCTAGGCAACGCTCACAAACAAAAATACTATGTAAAAAATTTAGAAAGGGGGTATGGCTTAGATGCATGTTTTGTCTCTTCTTCACTTTGATTTTCATCTATAGGTTTCACTTTGTCGCACTTACGGGTTTGGATGTGTATTACAGTTTTCTCACTGCAAAGGTAGGCAACTTAATGATCACATTCTGGAACTTTTTTGTTATTGGCTGATGCCACCTGTCGCTAGACGCAAGTTTGCTTTGGAAAGTGTAAAATATTAAAGGCCGCGTTTTCTGTTTAAAGTCCAGTCCTTCTAACGCGTCGGTTTACTAGCGTCTGGCCGCTGCAAGATCATGATCAATCACAAAAGAGTTCCAGAATATGATCATAAAGGGCACGTTTTTTTGGTGCCGCCTGCCTGCTTCTGAAAGACTGAATGACCGTTTTTTTGCTAAGGATAGTTAATGTGTACATTATTCTAGCTTTTGGGGAAGGTGGCAGAACAACAACCAACTTCCCCCACTCCACTCCAAACCGGTTTGTGCAGCTTTGCGTTTTTTTGCTCTTTCAATTCCAAAATATTTCTTCCACTTCTTGGACGTAACCAAAAAAACGCGCCCTTTATGTCATTACTTGTTAACTTAAGTTTTTACTTTCATTTAGTTTATATTAATAAATATACTTATAATAGTAGATTATATCATTAAGCGTATAAGTGACACTTTGTGTGGCGAGTAGGAACGGTTGACCGACGAGCGCAGCGAGTCGGACAATTCCTACGAGCCACACAAAGTCACTTA
>JARJEB010014725.1:0-11239 GCA_030264535.1 Liometoxenus newtonarum | reverse complement strand
AAATTCTAACCTCCACACAACATGGCTGAAGGTGGCCGAAGGTCACCAACGAAGGCCTGTCGGAAGAGGCGACGTGGCGCTTGTCAAAGTGTCATCCAGACCTTTGACATCGTTGTTTTTGGGGTTATTAACCAAAATTTATGGTTTGGATGACACTTTGACAAGCGCCACTTCGCCTCTTCCGACAGGCCTTCGTTGGTGACCTTCGGCCACCTTCAGCCATGTTGTGTGGAGGTTAGAATTTGGGGGTACTTTGAATCTGCTATTTGCATTGTAAGGTTCAGTCAAATTTCCCGCCAAGTCCAACCTCCAAACAACATGGCTGTCACGCTGATGGTCACCCACCAAACTAGTCCTGTCGAAATTCAATGTAAAAGACACGAAGTGACTCTTCTATGACATGATTCCGAACTGGTCTATAATATTGTTACTGACACTTCGAAATCTAATCACACTTGCAGGTTATTTTCATATTCTGTCTGTATGGAAACAAAGAAATGTTGGGCACCGAATACAAATATCCCGAATGGGGCATCAATGTCGGCTGGGCACTCACTGCATCTTCGATACTTTGCATTCCTATTTACATTGTGTACAAGTTCCTAGTGACTCCAGGCACGTTTGTGCAACGATGGAAACTGATATGGAAGCCGGAACGCACTTCGGATAACAGGACACTCGCCTACATGGAACGCACCGAAGTGTGACCCGACGGACCCATCAAAAATCCAAAATTTTACACCATCGAATGGTTAGTTTAAAGTTTAAATTCATTTCGTTCGTATTTATATATATTTTTTTGCTCATTACCAAACGTTGTTAGATATGGCTTTAATAAAAACAAAGAAATTAGTATAGTATAGATGATGTAGAAAGTAGAAATAAATGTTAAACTTGCAAAACTAGATTTTCATTGAGAACATAAAATAATTGTGGTTGTGGAGTAGTTAGAAAAGAAAAGTCGCAACTCGCAATGGAACAACAGCCAAAGTTCTATTGCGATGCGGACGAAGAATGAACGCAACCCATGCGAAATCTTGCAAATAAATGTACAAATAAAATGTAAGTTGTAAGTTCTGTTAAAGAATGATTTAATTGTTGTAGATCTAGAATATTTGAATGTAACTTCATTTTAACTATAGTAAATGTTAAACGGAGAAGAATTTTAATGAAAATAGCTAAAACTTTAGGATGCAGATTTTTGTTTCAAAACTTACCGTGCGTTCAATTTATCGTCGAACGCAACGTTCGCAGCTAAAATAAACGAATCAAACTCATGGCAGTGGCGATGCACGATCAAAGTAATTATAATTTTTATATTTATGTTGTTACTTTCAGTTGTCAATTTTGTTCCTTGTCATAATTGATTATTTGAATTGATTCTTCACAAATTGTTCATCAATCGATCGATTCCAATAATCATCAAAATAGCTCTCACACTGATGCACTGACTTGTCATCGTGGTGTGCCGTCGTCCATCCCACATCCCCACTCTCTCCCAATCAGTCGGTGTGTCTTTAGCAATACAAATCCTCACTGTATGAGTTTGCTTCGTTTATTTTAGTTGAGAACATAGCACAGCACTTGCTATGCTCAACGATAAAATAAACGCACGGTATACGAAAATAGTAAATGTAAATACATTGGTAATTTGTTTTGATTTAGAGAAGCATGAAACAGTGCAATGACAGCCAAAATTGCACTTTTTTCGTGTTTCAATGAGAGAATGGCTAAAAGGTACTAAAAATCAATTTTGTACGATTTTACCAATTAAATTAATGCGGATATTTATATAGATTTAGAAATTTAAAGTTTTGTCTTTAGAAAGACACTATAGCTGTTCATTGACAATATTTGTCAAGAATTTTGTAGTTTAAGTAAACTAATTGTCGCGTCATGGAGTGTGTTCAAATCAGGAATTTTGATTATTTTATGATTTAACTACTTCACAAGAACCATTAAAATACAAAAATATCAAGTGTTAAAGACATTTCGTCAGTTTTCCATATTTTGCGTTCAAGATACCTAAAAATATTTAAATGTTTATAAATAAGTAAAGGAGCAGTTAAGTGGAGGAAATAAAATATTTTAAAATAAAGATGTTTAATGGCAATTGAGAGGCTGTGATCGGTTTCGATCAACAATTGATTGTTTTCCAATGTGTAGATCACCAATTAACGTTTACTGATGATCGAAACCGGTCGTAGCCTGTCAATTACAATTCAACATCTTTGAGTTGAATTGCAAGCATTAAATGGAGATTTCCTATTATTATGAAATTTTTAAATTATAATTTTACTTAAACATATTAATATTTGATAGACGATGGATGGCTTTCGATGTGATTTCAGTTCAAATTTTTGACGTTTTCTTTGTAATTTTGTAGCTTTTGAATATTTGATGTTCAAACTTCAAAAATCAAACTGACTAGAGTATTACTAGTAATAACCTTAAAATAAAAGCTTTGAAATGATGCTTTAATACATATTCGTATATAACTTCGTCTAAGTTTAATGTATATGCTTAAATTACCAAAAAAAAGTTTTGACATTTCGATTTAACTTTGATAAAAATACTCGAATTTAAAATTTAAAAGTATATTTGGTAAAATTAATTTAAGGGAACGAATTAAAACTAAATATATAATTAGAAAAAAAAACATATAAACCATTGTTTAGAAAAACATTTATGTAAGATGTAAGAAATATTGAAATACTTTTGATAAGAAAATTAATCTAAAAAATAACTCATGAAAATGTTGATAATTAATGAAGATAAATTATAAAATTGTAAAAATAATTGTGCAGGCTGCAGGGACGGACTGGTTCTTGAAACCGGCCCGGGAAATATTGCGCAATCGGCCCTTTCGATAAATTCCCGCACGTTCTGATTGCCAGTCCGGCCCTGGCTGGCTGTATGTAGAATGGGAACAAAATATGATAGGGTCCATATTTTTTGTTCTCGTTTTTATTCTAGTTTTTCATTCTTAAAAAATAATGTCTATAATAAAACAGAACAATAACAACAAAATACAAAACAATAACAAATTAGTAATAAGTGGAAAGTATGTAATCTTGATGTTAATATTTATTAATTTAGACAAAGAAGAAACAATGTAAGACACAAGTACAAAGTGCAGCCATACTTTGTACAAAATTGTAGATAATTTCTGAAATTCCTGAACTTCTAAGGAGTTATTTAAAGTTTTGGACTATAACACGAATAATCGATTCAGGAACAAGGCATTTTCAAAATAACCGCAGAATAATAAGGCTTGTTCCAACAATGCACCAAACTAGTTCCGAACTGTACGACGCATGAGCAGTTTTAAAAAAGCAACGTTTTTTTTAAACTGCTCATGCTTCGGACAGTTCCGAACTAGTTTGCTACTTTGTTGGAACAAACCTGTCATCAACATTTTTTAGTATTAAATTGGAAGAGTTTCCAAATTAAAATATATTGTTTGAAAGTAATTTTTACTTTCCGACCCTATACCGAAGGTATGTAGGTTAGGAAAGTAAGGTGATCATGAAAAAAAATCAAAGTCTTATTTTACCTGATTCGTGGAGATCCATTGAGCTTCAAAATAATCGCAGAATAATAATCAAAATTTTTTAGAATTAAATTGAGTAGGAAAGTTAGGTGATTATGAAAAAATCAAAGCTTATTTTTTCCTGATTCGTGGAGATCCATTGACCTCAGGTTTGCAATCGACTTTTTGTTTTATGCTTGGCCTACATTATTTAAAATGAATAGAAAAAGTATTAAAATGCAAAATAAAAGAAAATAAAAATTTAAGTAACGCATACATACAAATATAATTAGGTATAATCGATGTGATGTGATATACATATACAAGTATTTTGAGCCTATAATTGTATTAATAAGCGCAAAAAATAGGAAAATTTTTCAGAGAGATGTGGTCAAAAACTATTCGTTTATAAATAACAGCGTAAATTTATTTTATGTAAAATTACATGAAATATGTAATTTTACATCGATATGTAATGATAAAATACATGCAAAATTACCTATAGTATGTAATAGTTTAAGTATCTGTAAAATTACATGAATATTTTACAGATTAACCCATAATTTACAGTTCTCATACTTAATTTTACATTTTGTTGTGTAAAAATACATTATGAGTGTAATATTGTTAAGAAGTACCTACATATTCAATGTAATTTTACATGTAATTTTAATTTA
The DNA here is from genome assembly GCA_030264535.1 of Liometoxenus newtonarum. Lineage (NCBI taxonomy): Eukaryota > Metazoa > Arthropoda > Insecta > Coleoptera > Staphylinidae > Liometoxenus > Liometoxenus newtonarum. The sequence goes on along the minus strand of JARJEB010014725.1, from coordinate 7,030 downwards.
CACAAACAACAAGGTAATTATTACGCAAATATTTCATGTAAATGTACAGTTTTTTTAACAGTGAACATACACATACATAACTAAAGATATCTGTTTGATATATTTAGCCAAATAGGGTTGTTTGTGCCCTGTCCCAGTCCCAGTTAGATTGCGATTGAAGTATTGATAATTTTGATTCGATGACAGTTGGGTAGATACTTGAAAACAAAGATGAAATTGCTACGTCGAGTGGAAAGTCCAGCCATATTTCCACTCGACTGGATCTTTTAAGCGGCCTACAGACGATCGACTTGGTTGGCGGCATGGTTAACAACCAAGTTGATAAAAATCAAAACTTTTTGATTTTACTCGAACCTGTGCTCCAACATGAAATTTTAACCTATCTACAGACGATCAACTTTGCAAATTGCCAACATGGTTGACAACCAAGTTGCTCGTCTGTAGGCCGCTTTACTCGGAGGTACTATTCTTTAATCAATACAAAATTGTAAATTGTTTTAAAAAAAATATTCAAAATTATGTAATTATAAACAACAATATTTAGTTCCAAACGTAATTAAAATAAAATAGGAAAACATGTCGCTTAGTGAATTGACCAAAATATTGTGTTTAATATAGTTTTAATAAATTAATATTTGATTTTCTAAACAAAATGATTTTTTAAGCATTTACAGAAACCTGCTTCATATTTATTTATTTTTATTCCAATCCCAATTTATGACAATAATAAGTTTAATAGTTTTTAAGCCTTAAAGTTGAACCTCAGAAAACAGAATTATTTTGTTCCATAAAATTCAATTTTATTACCATGGGTCGTCATGCATATTGGTAGCATTAAAATAAAGATTTACCAAACTTAAATAGCTCATTGTTCTAACACAAACAATCTGAAAATCAGTAAACCATCTTCAAGTTGAATGTAAACAATGGAATTTACTCAATTTTTGTTTTTTTTTTGTAGTTTAATTTTAGGTTTGGTTTGTCTATACAAACATTTTTCGAATGGGATCGGTGCATGTTTTTTTTCAATTTTTTTTTTATGAAACTACTATTTGAATTATTCATCCCTACATTTTTCAAGTTTTTTTTAAACAAGGTTTTTGAGAAGAATACATTTTTTAAAGTTTGAAATTTGACGTTTTGGTGATTTACCTGGTGAAATAATGATGACTCATAGCATTGAAATTTCCCCTAGATCTCTGGAACTTGTTTGGTAGATCTTTTAAAATGGCATCTCTTTTACGCGACCTTGTTGACGTTATGACGCTCTAGCCGGACCGAAGACAGTCTTTTGGGCCTGACGCTTAGTTCATTCGGCCTTGAATCGGTATAGGTCGACAAAGCGATGAATTATCTTTATTTTTCGCTGCAAGTACAGTTTAAATTTTAACAACATTTTTAACAAACAAATAAATTTTTTTTAAATTATTGTTAGTACCATGTCGTAAAATTAGTTTTATACTAACAATTTTTGGTACTTTTTTCCAATGTGAAAATTCATGCACAAACCCCATTGTAGATACTTATTAAAAGTCAAAATCATGTTTTCATAATTTGGGCATTCGGTAATTTCCGATTTTTATTTAATTAGAGCGGAAGTGCTTACCAGTTGGATTTTTTTCTTCGTTTTTCGGCTTGATTTAACTTAAGCATCTCATCGTTACTGTAAAGAAAGATGGAACTGCAGAAGCACGACTAGTGCAAGTCTAGATTTAGTTCTAGTTCTTGTCCTAGTAACTAGTTCTAGTTAGTCAGACATGGAACAACTCACGTCAGAAGCAACCGCAATGATAAGTAACATCTGGCCATTAAATGAAATGACGGAATATGGAAAAGTAAGAAGTGCAAACCGAACGTAAATGAAAACAACTAGAATGAAGAAAAGTTTTATAAAGCAAAAACCATTCTATGCTTGCAATTTTTTGTCGGACCTAATCATAGTGAAGAATTTTGCCCAAAAAATAATTCATTAGCATAATTAAATTAAAGAAAAAAGTTTCAAATTGGCAAAGAAGTAAACGAATTTTTTGATTTTAAATTTTTTGTTTTCAGCAACTTTGTGATTGAGAGTTTAGTTGCACTAAACTTTAGTCCAACTCCAATAAAACAAAAATTAAACAATGTTATGCAAATAAACGTTTAAGAAACATACTTGGGTCTTCAGGGTTGAGTTATTCTTGAGTTGTTCCTGTTACTAAATCCTATAATAACAAACAGTAGCTTCGTGTGAACATTACATTAAGAATCTTATAAGGGTTGCCTTAAGGCTTAAGGGTTGTAGTTGTAATCTTAGCAATAGCAATAGCAATCAATCCCATGGCCATAAGTATTGTGTTTCTCTAATTTTTGTCTGAATTGCATCTTCCGTTGAAACGGTCTAAATATCTTTAACCAAACAGATATTTGTCACGACAAAATAAAAAAACGAATTGTTAACACTTGTTATAATAAACAAAAACAAATTTAACGAGACAATTTTGTTTACTCTAAGTTTTGCTCGTTCACGAATCTCTTTAAATTAAATTTTATCATTTAATTTACAATTTCATTTTATTATAGTATAGCACAACTTTCCGACCACAACCTACGATTTTGAAGAAATTGTCAACCGTATAGAATTAATTCTGATCGGAAAGTGGAAATTGCATAGAAATTTAGTGATATCAAATCGTATAAGCAATATCATTTCAATTTTCCGATCAGAATTAATTGTACGATCGGAAAGTTGAATGGTGCGAATTTAACGCACCGATTTTTAAATCAGTATTATTTTCGTCAACTTTGAATGACTTAAAGACAGCAATTATTGATATTTTTACTTTCTGGCCACATACTGAACGTATGTAGGTAGGTATAGGAAAGTAAGGTGATCACGAAAAAAATTAATGTCTTATTTTTCCCTGATTCGTGGAGATCCTTTGACCCCAGGTCAAAAATCGCCTTTTTGATTTGATGTGTGTGTGTGTGTGTGTAAATGAACAAAATTGCGGGCAAACCAAGCATCGTATAAGACTGAAATTTGGTATCTGGCCAGCTGTCCGTCCCAGTTGCACCTGGAGTGCACGTTTGTTTTACGGTCGACGAGTTCTACGAGGTCGTAGTGGATATTCCCGGAAAGTTGTGCGGTGCGAATCCGTACCGATATTTTTATTATTTATTTGCCCAGAAAGATGTTCGAGAAAATTTTCAAAATTTCTTTACCCATTCACATATTCCTAAATACACTAAAATACTTGAATGTTTAGGCAGGTGTAATACATTCTTGTACAAAGTGATCCAAAATGATTTACTAGTGTCAAGAAGTATTTAATGAATCAACAAACTTTTATATGTTATGCCAAACCAAGTGGATCTCAATAATTTTGTAAATCCGAAGTGAATCATGTGTAAATACCAGCTGATTTGATGTTGTTCAAAAGGGTTAACCGTCATTTAACTATAATCAAAGAGAAGAAGGGTTGCTCGAGGATCCGCATTTTACCTTTCACTTTGGAATTTGCTTAGATATATAACATTATAACATTTTAATTTTTGTAACCCAGATACCTAGGAAATATTATAGTGTCGCAGGGTTGACGTTACGTATAGTACAAGGGTTGTAAAGTTGTAATTTGCGGTAGTAACCTTGACCTGTCTACCCTGTCTACCCAGTTTACCTTGCCTGCAGCAAGCAAATTGAATGGAAATAACGGTGAAAACACGCAATGTCGCAAAATTTGAATAATAAACTAAGAAACAATAAATTGTATGTTAACGTTTCAATAAAAAATAAAAATTGGTGAAACCGTAGAGTAGAAGTAAATAATAAAACTAAAATTTCTTTTTAAATTTTTGAATAGTTGAAATAAAGACATGAAAACATGAAGCAATTAGTATTGATTGACAAAATGTTTATTCAAGACTAATTCGACATTAAGTGGATGTTGAAGTGAACGCAAGTTAAAGTCTGCTTGGATTGGTTAACATAAATAACTTAAGTCGAATAGGCGGTGCTCATAATTAAGTAAGAACCTTAAAAACGAATAAAAGCGAATGAGGCGTTCCAACTTATCCAAGTTTGGGACGTTGACACAAGAAAAACATTTAAATTTGGATTTTGAAGGTTCGCACATTTTCACAACAGTTTTAACAATCGTGACGATCAACCGTGAAGAGTTTTCCTCCACAGTTTTATCCCACAAACACTCACTTGTTTAATTAGAAAATTTAATTCGAAAAAAAAATATCAATGTTAACGAATTAGTGATTTTTTCGGTGGATTTATTTTTTGGGTATTATAGAAATTGTGATATTATTGTGAAGATGCCACGTAAGAGAAGACAACAACACGTATCGGAAAGTCGTGAAGATACCGACGACGAACTTATGGATGATGGACGTCATCAACCCCAACGTAATGCGGCAAATGCACGGGAACGTGCACGGATGCGTGTGTTGAGTAAAGCGTTTTGTCGATTGAAAACGACGCTCCCATGGGTGCCCGCCGACACGAAACTCTCCAAATTGGACACCCTCCGACTGGCCACCAGCTATATAGCGCATCTTCGAGCTGTGCTCACCGATCAACCGGCGCAGATTGAAAATGGACATAAACATCCCTTAACTTTGGTAACCACTATTGAAAATTGAATCCAGTCTATTAAACCCACACAATGAAATGATAATAACTACCATTGTCAAGTTCTCAATTTGAACAAGAATTCTATTTGAAAACTTGCGAGATCAATTTGAGCACTTTGATGTTTTGCTGTTTGGCATTTTTTAAATTTGTTACTCTTGGAAAAGATTTGTTTTATTTACAAAAAGAGTTATTATTGGCCTAAAGATTATTCTTGACTTGAGATTTAAAGTGTTAAAAACACAAAATCATTTGCGGTACTTACTTAACTTAACTTTGTGTACAAAAGTTAAATGTTACAATAAAGCAAAGTAAACTTCAAGCTTCAAGTAAGAGGATAACAGCAACAGCTGGAAACATTTGTTCGTTTCGTACTTACGCCCGGTTCCATTCCAGCAAGCTGTCAATTCAGTTTTTCCAAGGTTTACGGTTTTCTCAATTACTTTATTTGTTCTCCATATATCATTCTGTAATTCCTATTCAACCAATTTGTAATTATGTGACATTTAACAAGAAAAGTAAAATTGACACGTGCCAAAAAATAGTCTATTATTATAAGAGCGATTATGACAGCCATTATTCACGATGATGAAATGTGCGCCCACGAGCCGTAGGCGAGTGGCTCAATTCACCAGAATGAATAATGGCCATAATCGCGAATATAATACTCTACTTTTTCTACCCCTTTGACATCCATTAAACAAAAAAATTGTGATGTTCTCGATAAAGCAACGAAGCACCAGCTGATCAGACCAGCTATAACCAGCTATATGGCGGGCGATACACATAGAGCCATTGTCTTAGGAATCATAAAGCTCGGGTTCTTTCGAGATTTTAGATCATATACCGAGATAAGTTGGATCGGTCACTTCAAATTCGTTAAATATTTGTTGAACTTTAAATGATCTACGAACATTCATGATCAATGTTATTAATTAGCAGTGAGTTATGAAAATCCATAACTCACGGTAGTGAGTTATGAAAATCCATAACTCACGGTAGTGAGTTATAGGTACCATTATTCACGGAAAAAATGCTAATAATGACCATATAACTAAATAGGTGTAGAAAAACAATTTTTATTCACAGTCGACACAAATAATCCGGATAAATCATAAGTATGATAGCATACCAAACAAACAATGTTGAAAAGTAACTTTCCCGCAAGCCATTTAAATCTCATTATTCTTGGTGATAGAATGCCAAAGCGGCCTATGTATGTGACATATACTCGCGCAATGTGCAGCACTGGACTTCGTCTCGTGCTTTAAATTATCTTGCTAGTGTGAAATTAAATACTTTCCAAACTTGTTAGGTAAACTACTATTTTACACCTTAAATACACTTACGAAATTGTTTATTAAACTTAACTTTCAATTCGAAAACTTTATACACAAAGTACAAAATTTTCATATTTCCAACAACTTCAAATACATATACAGAGTGACCTAAAATGAATAGTTTGGCAACTGCCATCATTAACTTTTGCTCACTCTGTAGTATAATTTCTTATTTTCCTCAGACCTTTAAACTTTAAAGTTTTCTTATTGAAGTGTAAATATCTTCAGATTTTCTGTGTTAATTAGTTATTGGTTGTTTTAGTTTATTTAGTTTTTGTTTACAAGTTTGTGCGTAAAAGTAGGAAATTACTTTACCTACTTTTTTTTTCATATACTTATTTCTTGTTTTAGACATGGCCGTTTAGCTTTCAGAGAAGTGATGCGACATCGGAGACGACTTCAAATGAGGCATTGCACTGTGGCACCGACATCACGTCAACCAGCTGGAATATGGAACATTCTGTCATTCGAACCACTGAAAATAATTTCAGTGCAAATTACTATTATTAATTAAGTACATATCACAATTATAAGTCTATCATTTAATTAGTGTAATTTAAATTATTATTTATAAAAATTATAATTAAATTATTGTGCAATAATATTATTAGGCAATTATGAATCAGATTATAAGAACATGTTTCATACAAGATTATTTCCAATTTTTAAGTTTGTGAAGTATAAACAACATAGTTTTGCGTGGCCTCTCTTAAAAAATAATATTAAAATTACTTTTTCTACACCTATTTAGTTATTTGGTCATTATTAGCATTTTCAATTTTAGTTATTTGGTCATTATTAGCATTTTCGTGAATAATGGTACCTATAACTCACTACCGTGAGTTATGGATTTTCATAACTCACTGCTAATTTAATAACATTGATCGCGTATATTCGTAGATAATTTGAAGTTCAACAAATATTTAACGAATTTCAAGTGACCGATCCAACTTATCTATATGATCTAAAATCTCGAAAGACAATGGCTCTATGTGTATCGCCCGGCATATTGTTATAGCTCATCTGATAAGCTTGCTTCATCGAGAACATCACAATTTTTTTGTTTAATAGG
>JARJEB010014723.1:0-11756 GCA_030264535.1 Liometoxenus newtonarum | reverse complement strand
GCAAGCATGAATATACACGCGAATTTTGAACATACACGAAAATTATCTACCTAGTATGAAATCATGACACGTCATCGCAACATTTTCTGATTTTATTATTGTGTCTCCGCGCTGTACGTGAATATTTTACAATTTTTGTCTAACTTGCTCTTATCTGGTCGTTAATAATTTTCGATCACTCTATATATATACAAATGTATGTGTATGTATATCCTTCTCCTACACCATGGGTCGGCAGACTTTCCAGTGAGAAGAGCCAAATTGTGATGAAAACATGATAACGAAAATATCAGGGAGCCAATTTTTTTTTTAACTTAGTTACTTAGCTGAAATCTTGATTTTTTGTTGGTGACCAAAAAAAAAAAGCTCTCAGTCTCAAAGTTGTAAACCGAGAACGCAGAGACCAAAAAGAAAACAAACTCTTCAAAGTAGAAATATCTATCTGAGAACGCGAAGACCAAAAAAAAAAGCTCTTCAAAGTAGAAATATCTATCTGAGAACGCGAAGACAAAAAAAAGCTCTTCAAAGTACAAATATCTATATCTGAGACCGCTGTGACCAAAAAAAAAACCTCTCAAGTGTACAATTTTCAAAGAGCCGCAAATGCTGGGCAAAGAGCCGCATGCGGCTCGCGAGCAGCGGTCTGCCGACCCATGTCCTACACTACCCTTTCGAGTGTGAGACGTTTTTCGTGCGGGTGAGACTTCATGTGTTTTTGCATTTCCATGTTACTTTTTATTGCATTCGTGTTAGGGCCCGTCTACGGGTTACCATATCGCCGACAACACTTCTACTTTAGATAGACGACTGTTTCTATGACATTTAACATTGACAGTATACACATCTATTGAACACAGTCGATACAATTGTCCCCGGCTCTGGGATTTGAACCCACGACCCCTCGATCAACAACGAAAGTGTTAACCGGTTGAGCTACCAATATTAAAATGAAATCATATTTACCCATTGAGTTATGCTTGGCCATTCCGAAAAATATGTAAACTAATACAGGAAAGAATGCTGTATAGATTCCGACAACTGGTGGAACTTGTGCTAAAAGGCCATAAGCCATGCCTAAAAAAACAATAATCACTTTCTCCGTAATTTCAATAATTTTAAATTTAATTTCCTTATATTATATGTTTAAAGAAATTATAATTTTACCCTGTGAAATGTGCATAATTGCAACTGTAACACCAGCGATAATGTCCGGTGTGAAATCCGTCTTCCAATTATATTTCGGCAACCAGTCCAATATGGGTAACATTAGTTTAATTGTTTCTAAAGGTTCACATGTTATATTCACTAAAACAGAAATAAGTAATAAAATAATTATTTCGCATAAGAGGATATTCCCAATTGTATTGCTTAAAACTCTAGCGAGAAACTTTATTGATATGGAAAAGGTTACGACCGGTTTCTATCTGTTAACGAACATCTTCAGGTAACTTAAGGTTAAGCCACTAAAATAACATTCGAATTTAACAAGTTTGAATGGTACCATTCAAACACGTATGCTATTGTAGTGGTTGACTTTAGTGATAGGTAAACTACTTGTAGAATGTTTGGTTCATAAAATAAAGTGCCTGAATATTTTTATATTCTTTCAAAATGGGAACAATTGATATTTTAAATATGCAAAAAGTGATTCTTTATGTAAATAGTTAGAAAATGTGACAATTAAATGGGTCAATCAAAATAAACATGTTGTTAAACGCTTCTATTAAACATCTGGCGCCCAACGTTGGGCCCGAACCCATGACCATGAGATTAAGAGTATTACCACCGTCTTACAACACGGTACACGACAAAAGAGCCGGTAAATAAAATGTCCGACGGCTTAGAAGGACATTCAACGAAACATAACTGATAAGGAAACACGAGAAAGTGTAAAGATTTGCCTACAATTAGAGTCCAAAGCTAACGATTTGGTTCAAAATTGTACCCATTCGGATAAGGGGAAACTTAAAATTGTACAAGTACACCCATAAATATAAAATTGTGATAAAATTTAACATTTAATTTAAGTTTTAAAATAGCTTTTTAAAGTTTACTTACACTTTTTTCGTGCTTTCTGTGCATATGTATAATTTTCACGTATTTCCTGATGTTCATACAATGGCCGATCAATTTTAATTTTCTGTTGATTTTCAACTTTGTGAGGGTTTCCACCATTATTTCCTGTTGTATTTGTTTCGTCCATTGTATCTATATTTATATGTTTATTCAATCAGCAATATCTAGAATGTAACGATTATGATATCACAAAATGTCGCAAAAGCAATATTTATGTAATATTATTTTAAGGATGTTTATGTAATATTCATTCTTGAACATCCAATTTTCCATGTGAATACGGCGGACATAAGCAGTCCCCGCTATGTCACATGCATGTTATATCAACAATAATCCTAACAGAAGTCACAAATTGACATCCATGTAAGGTTAATGCAAATGCCAAATGCAAAATTTCTTGTCACTATTACAATAATTCTTATAGTTCCTTATTATAAATAATAATTATTAACTGGAATATTATTTAATATTAAGTATACTTAAAAAAAAACTTATAACTTAAAGACCAAAATAATAAGTTAAGTTAGTTAGAAAATTATAGTTACACACCCAACTAATAAGCCAACAACCCAGACCAACACAATCTTTATCAATTCTGAGTTTTGCTAATTGCTAAACACTATCAACACCTGCATTGAATTGTAATTGAATCGTACAATGGATGATAACTTTATTTATTTATCAGAGTATCATTCTGGTAGATAATAGAAATCTTGATTAATCTAAGTATAAGATATCGGCTATAATATAAAATGTTCTATACCTTTTTGTTCGATATTATAACTACCTCTCGTATACAGTGCATTTTTTATGTTCTCCCAAAGGGATTAACATAGAAAAAGTCTTTTGGTCGTTTTAATGAGCCATCTGCTGCAAATTTTACAACGAAAAAGTTCACACTTATAATTTATACCATTTTTAGCTCATTCTGAGTAAAATTATTATTGTTATCAAATATGGATAAACAATTTACAGCATAGATAATGGGTTTATTAGCGAGGTATTGAAAATGTTATAAGAATTTAAATAATTAGGTATAGTTCGTTTCAACTTAAATGGAAATTGTAAATGCAAGTGGTAATAGTTTTTTGGTCAAGAGCAGCGGGTGGTTCTAACAGGTCCGTATTTAATAAATGCAAATTCTTAGAATTTTTGCACCTGGGTTATAAAATTAAAGAAAATTTGATTTTTTATGGTAGGCAACCAAAGTGACAATTATCGAGCTCACAGCCTAAAAAGCAAATTGTCGGTTTGGTAGCCTATCATAAATAATCATTCAATTTTCTTTAATTTTTGTTGCAAACAATAGAACTTATCTATCTTTAAAAAATTATAAGAAAATTAAATATTGTTCAAATTTTCTGCGTTGCAAAATTTACCGGAGACGCATTAACACGACTGAAAGTTTCAACCGTGTAAATCTCTATGAGAAATCATTAAAAAATGCACTGTATATGAGTAGTAAATATTGATATTTCGTAATTTGCACTTATTACCTTAAATTATATTGATAAAAGAATGGAAACTACACTGTGTTTGCGGAACACATTTAGTAAGTTAATTGCGCAGTACATTGTGCGCATCAGTCAGTTTCCCATCTGAATTATTGAAAACACTTGCGAGAATTCAAAAAGATGAAATAAAGTCGTTCACAATCAAAATTCATGTGCAAACGTTAAACTTGCATCTTGCATCGTCCTGTTTGACATACGAAGTGCGTGCAACAGGTTAACCAATAGAAACTATCAATTCAAATTTGGCGCGTATCTGTGGGAGGAGCTAAAATAATAAGTAGGTACACCGATCGGCGCGAATATTAAACTAGAATAAAATATAAATTTATAATAATCGACCTAGATATTTGTAAACTTTGTCGACATTGGGCAAAACTTATCTATAGTTACATAAAAATTTATTGATACGAACACAGCAGACATTTTTTGCTCTATTATTATGACATTGGGAAAAAGTACAAATGCATTCCATTTGAACACGTGAATCAAGTAATTCTGTTTTCTATTTTTTGTGTTTTTGATGTCAATTTTTAAACACCCAATAAAAATTATAAGTTTTACATACACAGCAAATATTAGGCAATTTCTGATTAATGCAATAAATTATCGATTTTAATTATTATAATTTCATATTTATTATAAAAATAAAATTTTATTGCAGAATCTAGAAATAATTATTTTCTCAAATTAGGTCTCGGAGCATTCCGCGCGGCCGTTTGGGCGCAGAGATAGTTTGGAGCGGGACTTTTCGGCGCCATGGACTATTGGGCGCGAGTAGTTTGGGCGCCGGACATTTTTGGCGCAAGTATAAAATTTTACGTATAATTAATGAGCACCAAATCTAGGTTCCAACGTTTCACAAACGTTTTTCATTGTTACATGATTTTTTTATTTTTTGCGTTGGTACATGAAGACATGTGCAGCATTGTGGTATTAAGTAGAATTACAGTAGAATTTTGAACACGTTGCCACTTACCTAAAATTCAAAGATAATAATACGAAAAGAGTAATTAGAGCGCATTAAATTATAATCGCAAACATATTTACGATAAACATGCATAAAGGAGCCCTGTGATACCCAGCCATAAATAGGAAAAATATGATTTAAGTAAAGTAAATCTCCAATTATATAGTCATTTATAAAACATTAGAAATATTATTCCTAGATTTGGTGTGATTTAGAAATTTAACGTTCCATATACTTCTATAAATATTTGTATACTTGCGCCAAAAATGACTTGCGCCCAAACTACTTGAGCGCCCAATAGTCCCTGCGCCGAAATTTCTCTGCGCCCAAACGGACGCGCCCAAACGGCCGCGCCCAAAGGTGCCATTCCGTCTTAAATGTTTGTCCGTTTTTCTAGATTTGCGACACTTGCAAATTGTAAAAAAATTGAGTAAAAATCTATATATGTATAGAATTAATAGGCGAAAATTATTCAATAAAAAAATTATTATTATACTAACCTGAATTCCGTATCGTTTTAAATATCGTAAAATATTTGAAATAAAGTGAAATAAAATATATTTTTTTTTATTTAATAACGAGTATTTTTAACTTAAAACTTCTTAACTCCTTTTCTTGGTCCAACACTGGAAATTTATTAAATAACTAAAACTAAATGAACTTGATTTATTAATTATTCTTATGGACTTCCTTTATTTCGGGCATTTTAGCCCTTTAGTACTTATTGCTTGGAAGAAGTTGCATGTTGAAATTTATTTTATTCTCAACTTTTTTATATTTCAATTACATAGTTCTTAGCTTAAATATCTTAAATAATTATTTATTTTTATTTGCACGATGTCTATGTGTTTACACTTACGATGAGGTTAAAGAATATGAATTAGGTTTACAAAATTATTGTCGTGTACCTACGTTCAATAACCATTTCCATTTGAATATTTCATTGCAAACTTTAAGTAGGTTTATCCAAGCAAAGCAATTATTATTGTTATTAAATATGGATAAACAATTTACAGCATAGATAATGGGTTTATTAGCGGGGTATTGAAAATGTTATAAGAATTTAAATAATTACGTATAGTTCGTTTCAAGTTAAATGAAAATTGTTAATGCAAGTGCTAATAGTTTTAGGCTAAGTGTCCATCCACTATAGAGTTTTTTCGGTAGAGTTCGAGAAAATTCTCGCGTAGAGAGAGCAGTGAGTGGTTCTAACAGGTCCGTATTTAATAAATGCAAATTCTTCGAATTTTTGCACCTGGTTTGGTAAACCTAAAACCTCGATAATCGCTTGACAATATACTTTCAATTAGGGGTACTTGAAATTTTAGTTTATTTCTTTCATTTAGCTTGAAACGTAGCATACATGGCTATGTCTACCAGCGGCGGGCGGACTAGACCGGCGCAGGTAGTTGCCTGAACTAATTTGTCCCTTGAGCCGGTCCGCCACTGACCGTGACTGGTATGTATGAATAAAAGTTCACGCTCGATTGGAAATTAACAAATTGCACCTCGCACTCTGCGTTCGTCATTAACCTATATTTTATGGACCGTCAGTTCTCTGCTCTTGACTTATGAACAGCTATATCTATATTCACTTACTGACTAATAAGAAATAATGCACATATAATCTTATATAAACGTATCTATGTGAACTGTAAAATACTGATTTTGTTTCCAATTATATCGATCGATATAATAATTTAAGAGCGTGACTAATTTTTAGGGTTTCATGACACACGAATTTTTGCAAAAAAATCCTATTCGTGTTTCGTTCATTGAGAAATTTTATTTAGTGTACTTCTACATAAATAATAAATTTCATAAATCATAGGCGCCGACTTGTGGGTTGCAAGGTTGTAAGGCAACATCTATATGGTTGCATGGCAACCCACACAGGATAGATGTCAATGAGTAACCCACATTACCCACATAATTTTCAAAAGTCGGCGCCTATGTAAATAAATAATTTTTCCAAAAGATAGAAATCTTAATCTTGAAACTTCTTGAAAATGTTATTTAAAAATTATTTAATTTGCAAAAAAAATCTCATTTGTTTCTATTTTAGCATAATTTTTATTAATTTGTTTGGAATGTGCTACAAACCTGAAGAACGAACAGTTGGTTTTATATTTTTTACACACTCACTAACACTGAACGTTTATATCCATAAAGCAACACTTCAGTTCATCTCATTCTTTCTCGTTCTAATTTGTATGCTTTTACTAGCAATTGGATTTTGGGTTGCATACGTTTTGAAATTGTGCGTCGTGTGACTTGAGTTTGATGTTTGAGAGTTTGACATTCGGCTTGTTGATATATTCATATAAGCAAAAGTAGTGATTTCGTAAGTATATAAAAGTTCATCTGGGTATGCAAAATATAATGTTTGCAACTTTTGGCGCTTGATTTATAAAACTATTCTTAACGCAACTCGTTGCGAAATATACCATAATTCACTTACCTATTGATATTAAAAGAAGAAAAAAATACAAGTTCCACATTTAACTCACTTATTAACTTATAAAATTTTGCTCTCTAGAGAAAGTATAGAGAAAATAACAATCAACAAATTTATCAATTATAGATTTGCACAATTCACAGAATTGACTGATATCACTTTGCACTCACACTTGTTTTCTTTGTTTCACAATCAATACTTAAGAAATGTAGACGTTTTATAATTTCATGGAAATTTAAAAGTATTAGTTTGATAACTAAATTTAGCGTTATATAATTTTCACATCCACGAACACTTTAAACAATACTAATGCGACGAGATTGTTCTTTATTGTATATAAATCGTAGAAAGTTTGACATTTTTGCTGATGTACTGATAACGATTTTGGTTAATTAAATTAATAGACTATAAAGTGTTAGTTGAATCATATAGTTTGTAACTGTGGCATGGTAGATGTTAGTGTTATTTTGCCAATGTCAATATTAGGTTATTTGAGGTGATTATATTATTTACTCAAACACGCGGTTGATATTCATGAAATTTTGGAAAACGAAAAACGTATATGGAATTAAAGAAACAATAAACAAATATTGCAAACATGTATAAAGAAAAATGTAGAACAATTTAAATCTAACTGAACTTGGCAACGAAGTTTTTATTAAAATGAAAAATAAGTCAAGGTCACATAAATCCATCAAAGTATTTTTTCTACAATTATTTAGTTATATGGTCATTATTCGCATTTTTTGAGTGATTCATGGTACCTATAAATCACTACTGTGAGTTATAGATTTTCATAACTCACTGCAATTTCATATAGGTAACATTGATCGAGTATATTCGTAGATCATTTAAAGTTCAACAAGATTTAACGAATTCGAAGTGACCGATCCAACTTATCTATATGATCTAAAATCTCGAAAGAATCCGAAGAATTCCGACAATGGCTTTATGTGTATCGCCCGCCATATTATTACAGCTGTCAGTTGCTTTATCGAGAACATCACAATTTGCATTCTGTGTTAAAAATAAGTGCAAGGTGCAGAAAACGCATAGTATTATATTCGCGATTATTGCCATTGTTCACTCAGATTAATTGCGCCACTCGCCTACGGCTCGTGGGCTCAAACATCACCTTCGTGATGTAATAATATACTATTAACATAATTTGTAAAGTCACTGAAAAAGATCTAATCGTAGGAGAAATGGAAAAGGAGTATTAGCAAAAAATAAGTTGTATTAAACCGTCTGAATCAGAAATCCGGGTTACTTTTTTTTCCCCTTTATTTCGGCCAATAACTTCAATCGCCACTGGTTTATTAAACTCTCTGATAAATATATTTACATTGTCAAAATGACTCATATATTTACTCAAGAATTATATAACATTTAAGCAGAACTTATCGGTGTTAAGTTTTATCTTTTATAATGTTGGCTTGTGCAATTATAATGCTATGTTGCCGTTATTTGTTCGATGAAAATTTGGTAACAATGGTAATTGAGGATGAAGAGTTATCTTCGAAAAATTCAAATTCAAATTCAAAAAAAATATTATTATTATATTTTATTCTTATTCATATAATAAGTATAATTAGAAATATAACTTTTCTATAAAATACTTGATTAATAATCACTCATAGCGTCCTAAGTAATTCAAAATAACTATTAAAAATTGATCGACGCAGGATAGATTGAATTGCACGCACACACGGCCCCAGCAAGTACACAACGTAACGCTACGAGGCTCGCGCGTTAGTATAAATAAAATAACAACAACAAACACTCACAAGAACGGTTAACAATCGAGTTGGGTATCGGCTCCCTCGTGTTCTAATTCGTAGAACGCAGCGCTGGAAACGCTTAAGGTTCAGGTTCGATCCCTGACAAGAGAATTAACTTTTCTTGTGAATTTAAAAATATTAATTGCGAATGATAAATTACTATGAGAGTAAGCGTTCCTAAAAATACTTCTTGCTTAATAATCATTCATAGCTTCCTAAGTAATTCAAAATAACTATTAAAAATTGATCGACGCTGGATAGATTGAATTGCACGCACACACGGCCCCAGCAAGTACACAACGTATCACTACGAGGCTCGCGCGTTAGTATAAATAAAATAACAACAACAAACACTCACAAGAACGGTTAACAATCGAGTTGGGTATCGGCTCCCTCTTGTTCTAATTGGTAGAACGCAGCGCTAGAAACGCTTGAGGTTCAGGTTCGATCCCTGACGAGAGAATTAACTTTTCTTGTGAATTTAAAAATATTAATTGCGAATGAAAAATTACTATGAGAGTAAGCCTTCCTAAAAATACTTCTTGATTAATAATCACTCATAGCTTCCTAAGTAATTCAAAATAAGTATTTTCTTTAAACAACTATAATGGCATTAAATTCATTTAACTATTTAAATATAAGTATAATTTTATTCATGTACAAGAATGATTAAATGTTTTTCTGAAGATTCGTAATAATTCACAACCCTTTAATCCAACTTACAGTCCTTCTAAGCAAACAAGAGACTTCGTGGGGGTGGATTAAACAAATGTGCCGCACAAATATTGAATTTAGTTCCTATATTTTCACGGGACTCATGTTTGCTTAGAAGCGCTGTATAACATAAAGAAATATTCTTATAAATCAGGCTAAACTGGTATAAGCTTGCTGGGATCTTCTTGTTGCAGAATCTCTCTTTTTCTTATCAACACGATCTTTGATTTCATTTATTTCCCGTTTTAATGCTCTGTCTCTATAATAAAATTCCCATATTATTAAAATTATGAAATTCTATTCGAAAAAATTTAAAATCAAAAATTAACACATTGAAATTTATTTTTCATGTAAAGAAAAAACATTTCTTTACTAAATTATTTACTAAACTTTTAATTAAATTTCTACGAAAGAAACAAAAAGTTATGTTTATCGCAATTCACACGCAACTTTTGAACTTTAATTGCAGAATTACCATAACTATATTTCCATGCAAGTCTTGCATTAGAAAATACTACAAGAGTGTACTTTGTAAATTGTTGCCAATAATTCACACAATAAGTCAAAGTATATACCGTGCGTGTATATTACCGTCGAACATAGCATATGTTCGCAGCTAAAATAAACGAGTCAAACTCATGGCAGTGGGGAATTCTATTGCTAAAGACAAACCGACTGACGGGAAGAGAGTGAGGATGTGGGACGGACGACGACAAACCAAGATGTAAAGTCAGTGCATCAATGTGAGAGCAAAATGATGATTATTGGAAACTATGTTGAATCGACATTCGTGTTGTATGAGTTTTATTTGAAATGATTGAGAAATGATTGAGAAATTTGTGAAAAATAAATTCAAATATGACAACCAACAAAATTGACAACTGACAGTATCGGCATGATCATAAAAATTAATTACATTGATCGTGCACAGGTGCACTGCCATGAGTTTGACTCGTTTAATTTAGCTGCGACAATAAGATATGCTATGTTCGAAGGTAAAATAATAAACGCACGGTATATAAGCACGTGGAAAATTAAACATAGGGTAAGTTGAATGTGAACTCCTTATTTTCGAATCGATACAAAAGTTAAGTATACATGATGGAAAACAAGAGCAACATTTCTAAATACTTCACTTACTTCCTTCGCACGTAAAAACAATACAAAGCTACAACGATGGGGCACGTGACACCAACTGTCATCACGAAGAAGCCAGCAATTTTCTGACCTGAAAAGATTTCCTCCGTATCTTTTTCCAATTCACCTGCAGAAAGATTTTCTGACTTAGTCAAATTTTATAAAATTATACATAATTTAGTATGTCAATGTCATTTCCGAAAGAGAAGAGAGAAACATGACAGAAACTGTTATAAGGATTAATTCGCTGGAGGATAGAAACGAATAGGCAGGCAATAGTCCATTATTGCGCAGTCGAGTGAGATCAAGATTTATTGGCTGGTTCTAAAACAGCTGTTCTGGATTGCCTTATAAGGCAGTTCGGAACAGCTGATGGATGCTGTCAAAGTAACATCCATCCAGACCATTGTTTTTACGGATGATTAGCCAATAAACTCGAACCTGAACCTGAAACTGAGATATATTTATTTTATAGTTATCTTTCTCACACATGACACACTACCGTAAAAACGTTGCCAGATATGGTTTGGATGGCACTTTTGACATCATTCCGAACTGGTCTATTACCTAACTTAGGTCACGTTTTTTTGGTTACGTCCAAGAAGTGGAAGGAAGATTTTGGAGTTGGAAGAGCAAACAAACGCAAAGCTGCACAATGGCACAAACCGACTTTAGTAGGAGTGGGGGAAGTTGGTAGTTGTTCTGCCACCTTCCCTAAAAGCTAGAAGCGCTAGAATAATGAATACAAAACCGATTAATAACCTTAGTATTATAATTCGGCATAAATACATCAAAACTCTGATTATTTTTAATGTATTTGCAACAATTTCATCGATAATGTCAAAATAGTATGTGGTAAATCAAAACATTCCCCCACTCTTTAATCTTCCGTTTGCACGGTGGTCTCTCGAGACGGTGCAAAAAGTACTAATAAATCGGAATGAGTATTCCGAAGCACTAGGTCCTCCCCTTTCTACGGCAGAGGCGGCTCCAGGCTTCCTATCCATGGATCTTTTTCCGAAGATAGGTATTTAGGTGGGAGTTTAGTCAGTAAGAGTCTGACATTGGCTACTGACGGGAGTCAGTAGTTATCCTATGCAGGATTCTCC
>JARJEB010014718.1:0-10357 GCA_030264535.1 Liometoxenus newtonarum | reverse complement strand
GTCGCCGTCGCGGAAACAACAGCCCTCCGAACAATAACCCGCATCCGCCATCTTTATTACCCCCCAATACACTCCTTTTCGTCTGCATTAATAAGATGGTAGATGTGCGTGGAAGGGTGTTTGAAGCGTGGATGCGATTGAGGGGTTGGGGGTAATAAAAAGTTTTGTACAGCTTGTAGATTGTGAGGTAAAGAGTTGAATTTGGCTATGAGGTGGGACAGTCTGTCAAGGATGGGGGTGATCTAACATTTTTCGAAAAGGAGTGAATTGGTGGGGGGGGGGGGTTGTGGATTTGAATATTTTATTTCATTCTTGTTTTCTTTTTGTTTCAGACTTTTATGAAGAACAATCAAGTTTTATACTAACTTATTAGTAATTGAACAAAACATAAACAACAACAATTAGAACAAATAATTTAAAAAGAAAAAAAACAATAAAAAGAAACTATAACTAGAAAAATATATATATACGAAACTAAAACACTTTATATATTTTATATAGAAGCCTATTATATATTCGTACATAAATTAGATGAAGATTAAGAAATATTGCGACTAGTTTTCTAGAAGTTTAGAGCAGAAAATATGCTATAGACGCAAGAACAGAATTAAATGTAGTTATAGGAATATAAAAGCTATAATTATTTAAAAACAAACAAGTAACGATATAATTATATATAGTTTATTGTTCTGAAAAGTGTGTAAATTTGAATGGACAAGATGGTCACGCAGCCGCCACCTCAACAGTTCTGCGTTCGATGGAATAGCTATCAATCGAATTTGCAGAATGCCTTCCCCAAATTGCTCACATCGGAGCACTTTGTCGATGTGACATTGGCATGTGAAAATGAAATGCTCAAGTGTCACAAAGTCGTCCTTTCTGCTTGCTCCACGTACTTTGAAAAGTTACTGCTGCAGAATCCCTGCCAGCATCCGATTATATTTATGAAGGACATGAAGTACGTAAATTGAAATTCAACTCAAATTTGTTTTCTTCTAATTTATTGTCAATTGTTTAGATTCAATGAAATGCAATCATTGGTGGATTTCATGTACAAAGGTGAAGTGAATGTGACACAGGATGATTTGCCATCGTTACTTAAATCCGCGGAAGCTCTACAGATACGTGGTCTTTGTGGATCCGACCAGTTATTGAGTCAACAGACTTTGAACAATCTCAAAGGCACTGTAAGTGATAGGTGATTGTGTTGTTTATTTTCATATGTTTATTCATTGTTGTGGGTGGTTATTGTAGGTGAAAACAACAAATGGTCCACAACCAAGTGAAACTAAGCCGACACCGAACGTAAACGCCAAAGCATCTTCCGAATCACAGCTAGCACAACAACTTCAGCAATTACAACAACAACTTCATCAACAAGCACAGCAGCAGCAGCACCAGCACCAGCAGCAAGCAACCAAAGTCATTACACAGCAACTGCAGCAGCAAACAGTTAAAGAACAACAACCAATAAAGCAACAAGATATTGCCCCAAAGAAAGAAGACAAGACTGAAGCATCCAGTACGGATGGTGGCGTCAATGCGTCTTCTTCTGATTGCGATTCAAATGATGCGCTTGTTATCAAAGGTAAGTAGTTAGATACGTTTCTTAAAAATGATACATATTCTTGTGTTTTGTTTGTTGGAGCAGAAGATATTGATGTAAAAGACGAATATGAAGATTCCTATTATGACGCTGATGGTGACCTCATGGATACTGAATTTACGGAAGAAGACGGCTCTGTGAACACTAGCGGAATGGATAAGTCGCCGGATTTTGCCATAGCAAATGTTTCTTGCCAATATGATGGAAGTCCAGGTAAATAGGCATTTAGATTTTCATATTTTAGCAATGATCTTATATTATTACTATTTTCTTAGGTTCAACAAATCGTCGTGTACGTCGCTCGGATGAAGAACTGCGACGAGCAGCTGAATGTATAACACGCGGACAAACCTTCCAAATGGTCAGCGATCAATTCAACATACCCATATCGACGATACGCTTCTACATGGCGCGAAAAGGCATACTGCCGCGTCGCAAACGCGGCCGAGCGTGCTCCGGCACCGGAATGTCGCCAAACATGTCGAATTACAATACGCCTGGCAACACGAGTCCCATCGGTCCACCCTATCACATTGTTCATTACAAATTGCCACAATTGGGCGTATCGAAACTTAAATAATTGTCGACGACATTTTTCATTTTGAACCGTTCTCAAATCTTAAAACTTAACAATCATAAGATAAACAAAGACAAGAATAAGTAAATCAAAGTACGGTACGTAAAAATGAGATGAAAAGACGTCCAAATGATCTCCCAAACTAAATATTAACGTAAAAAAAAGAAAACAAAAACAAAATGGCAAGCAAGTCGTTTTAGACAATTAAATTATTAGAGACTGCATTAACTTTATTTAACTAAAGTAATAAATAACCAATTAAGGTTTTAATTTAAGTAAAAATATAAACAGGAAAGATAAGTGAATGTAAAAATCTTTCTCTAAATGACAAAACAACATAGTATTTTTGTAGTATTTGTAGATTATAATTGGGAAGGGAACGTATACATGATAACATGACATCAAATCAAGACAAGTTTCTCGCAAAATCGTTCATTATTTCACATAACAAAACATTCGGCATACACAAACACACGGTTAGTACATATTAGTTAGGTTTTCGTCATTTTCATATATACGCGCGTTATTTATTATTCATCTTAATATTTTCGTTCGGTTTTTATACCAGTTATTGTGTTTTACTTTAAGATTTACGTGATTTTTACGAGTGAAGAGTGCAAAGTAAGAATGTTTCAGAGTATTAGAAAGAAAAATGGCAATTTAGCTTAAGTTAGAATTACATTAGCAGCGAAATACCAGTAAACGAAAGTGATGTATTGATTACATTAAGTTTAATGGAAGAAAGGCCACCCATGACAAAACAACACAAAATCTAAATGATAATAGTGCCAGTATGTTAATTTTCAATTTTTGATTGAAATTACCATGATTTTAGTGATTTAAGCCATTTTATTTATACAATTGTTATATTAGTTATTGTTCATTATTTTTATGATTTGATCTCATTATTCCCTTTTTTTTATATATAAACAGTAACTGTAGAACGTAAAACGTGCTTTTTGCGTTTTTACCATTTTGTATTATTGTTTTACATTGTAAGTTGTATTCACATTTTCAAACCAAATTATTGAAAATTAAGGCTTAAAAGATGGAAAATGAACGGTGTGCCAGAATTATATATGGACGAATATAACGAATATCATTTTAATGATGTTAAGATAAGCAATGAAAGGTTCGAGTCCAAACACAAATACTTTGACCAATTAATTAGTTCATTTGTAACTAGGTAGATATTAATTACTTTAAACGATCACTTCTCCCTCTCTCTTATGGTAGGTATCTATCTAATAAGTTATTTTGTCAGTGTAATTATTTCGTCTTTAATGAAGCAATGTGTGTATATTTAATTATTAGTTTGTTTATTGTCGTTCTTTTATTACTTTCGAATTCAAGACAAAATAAGCTGAAATACTCGAACAAAATGTAAATCATAACCATATTACATGCAAACAATATTGATTAATATATGATGATTAATATATTATATATATATTATAATATATTATAATTAATATATTGATTAATAAATCAAAGACTGCTAATTAATCTAAAGTCTAAAACTAATTGTAATTAGTAATTACTAACTAATTATTGACATAACCGATCATCACCAAATGCTAACAAATTGAGGATCTCCTAATAATTCTAAGACATACTGTTTTTGAATCTTATATTTTAGATGAGCAGCAATTATTGTTCTAATTTGCGTTTGTTTATTCATTTTTCAACTTTTATTTAGTAAAATCTCAATCAAAATGTATAAACTTAATAACAAATAATGAAATAACAGAAAACAAAGACACATTTTTGGTAACTGATATAAATTAATATACAAATCGAAATAATAAATGAAGCTAACAGATGATAGAACAATATAACTAATAATAATAGACAAATAGAAACCGCACATATACCTCATATTTAAAGAAATTTCAATTCAACAAATGCAAGCAAAAAGAAAACAATAATATGAATATACGGAAGTTAATTAATAAATGCACCAAACCAAAACTGCAAATAGATTTTTGATTTTCAAGTTTCAAGTCTATTTTTTCTACGATAAAAGTAATTGAAAAAGAAAATGTAAAAAGGTAAAGCGACATATTGCTATTGTTCGTATACGTTTGTTTATAGTTTAGAAAAGCATTGATCAACTAAAATCAGTGTTTTTCTAGTACATCCAGTATAATAGAGATATTTATACAAAGCATATTTATATACCAATCCAACAAATAACAAACAAATTATATTGTACAATGTATTATAAAAGTATGAAAATAATTGCAAATTCTATAAAAAAATATGAACAAATCAGAGACACCAGTGTAGGTGCCAGCAGTGTTTATAAATTTAAATGAGTTTTGTGCGTTCTTACCCTGTGAACGTCACATAAACATAAATAATATTACAATAATGAAAATGAAAATATTTAAAAGTATAAAAGAAATAATGATGTAATATTAGAAGAAGAAAAAAAAAACTAATAAGTAATAATACACTTTTAGAAATACAGATAATACAAAATAAGTATGTTAGGGCTCAAACTCGAGCGAAAACAAGAATATTTCATGTTTTTACAACTTACTAGATTGTGTAGACGATGTTGGAACAAACCTGTGACGTGAATTGAAATCATTTATTGAAAGGATAAATGAATATAAAAGCAAATAACAAACAAACAATATGAATATTGTAAATTGTACAATCGTATTACAGGTAGACACAAGAATTAATCATTATTCATGTAAGGATAGAGAAACGCTTCTTGTTTTTTTTATTTGTAAGAATTTGTAGATTTTTTTTTTCCTGTAAAAAGACAAAGAAAACCATTAGCAGTCATTGTAAATTGCTGATACTTAATTTTGTCATGTGACGCTACACGTACTCAACATAAACCTGCAGAACAGAAGAAAATGAAATGCAAAATACAAAAATATGTATTCATAGATAGTACACATACATACAACACACATACATGATATATTTGTGTAAAAGTGCCATTCTACATATTATATGATAATTGTACTATTATTATAAAATATTTTTCTAGCGTAATGTAAAGAAGTAACATAACATAACACAAGATGAAGTCTAAGAAAGAAATTAATCAAGATAAAATTGATAGAGCGCTTATTACGTCTCGTGACTTAGATATTGTATACAGTATTCGGTCGTAAAAATCGTAAAATATACACAACTATTATATAAAAGCCCTGTTCGATTTTATTGTTGTGTGTTTTTTTTTTTTTGATTTCATGGAGTTGTTCCACGTTACGTCATGATGACCTCACTGAGCTAATTTTAAGCAGCTGATCTGGACCACTCTGGCAGATAAAAGGAACACCTTTGTACCGCCAAAGCTCGAATTCTCTTCGTTCGAGTTCGTTTTCTCGTTGTGAACGCAAACCAGCCGCAAACGAAAATACGAACTCGAACGAACACAACTGGAGCCTTGGATGTGCAGAGGCGTTCTAATTGTACGGCATAGTGGTCCGGATCAGCTGTTCGATTAGAAGGTCAAATAAGTCATCCGGGGCCATGGAACATCTTCATTTCTTGTCCTTTTCTTGGGACAAACTGTATGTTTGTTAATAAGTAAGCGACGGTGCTGCTTTACGTGATGTTTTCAGAAACTAGTTTACCAGTGGCACAAAAATCTAGCATACCGTTTTCGCGTATGTTTAACTTGCATTTCCTGGTTCATTTTTAATTAAATTTGCGTGTAAGTAATCATTTTCTGTTGCTGAAAACAATCATTGTGTGTTATCTATACTGTAGTACTTATAATTTCACATTAATTTCAACATAATTCTTTGAATTTCTTATGATATCATTGATTGTGTAGTGCATGGTTATGTTCGTGATCATTTACCACATGTTTCGTCGCACAAGACAACTAATCGGTGTTTCTCTCCTGCAGATTTACTAAGAACGATTAAAAATGTCGAGATTCTTTGCCGGTAGTGATTCCGATTCGGATAGCTCCTCCGATGAGGAAGTTATTCAACGGGCACCCGTTCCAACTTACACTGTAAGTAACATTTCTTTGTTAATGATTGTTAATTGATTGGGTATATATCATTTTAGTTCAGTGATGACGAGGAGGAAGTCAAACGTGTTGTTCGTTCAACAAAAGAAAAGCGCTTTGAAGAATTGACGAATCTCATCAAGCAAATTCGCAATTTCAAGAAAATTAAGGATATGAGCAGCATGCTAACAAGTAAGTATTCCACTTTGCACCCACTTGCCTTTATGTTTGTAAATTGATCCAGCAATTAAAATTTAATACTAAATCATCGTTTTCTCTGAAAGGTTTTGAAGATTTACAAAGAGCCTATTTGAAAGCAACTCCTGTGATTGTTAAAGAAGAAAATGGACAAACCCCACGTTTCTACACCCGCTGCTTGGTCGAACTCGAAGATTTCATCAATGAAATGTGGGAAGATCGTGAAGGTCGCAAAAGCATGAGTAAGAACAACAGCAAATGCCTTGGTTCAATGCGTCAAAAGCTTCGCAAATATTTGAAAGACTTCGACGAGGATTTAAGTAAATTCCGCGACAATCCCGATCAACCGGACGACGAAGATGAGGAAGAGAAGCGTGAACCCGAACCGGATTCCGATACAGACTTCTCAGCGAAACCTGTCGCCAAACAGGCCGAGAGGAAGATATCCCCGGACGATGATGAAGATTCCGACTCCGATGACTGGCCGTCTGATTCAGAATCATCGTCGGGAAGCTCTTCGGATGAGGGAAAGTTCACCAGTATTCGCGAGAAGTTTTTGAAGAAAACTGGCGCGACGCAGGAGGAAGACGAAGAGAAGCAGCGTTTGAAGGAAGAACGACGCAAGGATCGTAAGGATAAAGAACGTAGGAAGGCCAAACGGGAGGAAGATGAAGATGGCGAAGGGGAATGGGAAACAGTCAAGGGCGGGGTGGCGATTCCCAGTGAAAAACCGAAAATGTTTGCTAAGGATGCGGAGATTGATTTAAGTCTCGTCATTAAGAAGCTGTCTGAGATCATGGCAGCGAGAGGTAAAAAGCGCACAGATCGACGGGAGCAAATTGAGTTGTTGCATGAGTTGCAAAACGTTGCCGAACAACATCAACTTGGCGCGGCGATAGTTGTTAAGATTAAGTTTGCCATCATTTCGTCCATTTTCGACTACAATCCAAAGGTATCGGATGCAATGAAGCCCGAATATTGGACAAAGTAAGCTGAAAATATACTTATTTACATGAAAACTTACTATTTTCATCTATAAACAGGAATTAATTTGGTGTTTTTGTTTCTAAGGCTCTTGGAACGTATGAGCGAACTTTTGGACACTTTAATAAAACACGCCGATGTTATCATTTCGGAAAACGTCACCGAGGAGACCGAAAACTATGATACGGCTCCGTATCAAATCCGTGGTTGTGTCCTTACGTCTGTGGAACGTTTAGATGATGAATTCACGAAGCTCTTGAAGGAATGCGATCCACACAGCAATGAATACGTCGAAAGGTTAGTAACAATTCTGCAAAAATAAAGCTACATTGAATGTACAAAACGATTGTGTCCATACGAAGAACTGACTTGCTTCAATTGCGAATTCATAAATATTTTGTATTATATGTGTTTTCTTTCTTAAGATTGAAGGATGAATGCAAAGTTGCATCTTTAATCGAAAAAGTCCAAATCTATTTGGAACGTTCGACCGTCCAATCGGAACTCTGCCGCATTTACCTTCGCAAAATCGAACACTTGTACTACAAGTTCGATCCTCGCGTACTTCAGCAAAAGAACGGACAAGTCCCCAAAGAGGTCATAACCTCAGTTCAAGAAATGGAAAAACTGTGCCGTTTCATTTATGCCAAAGACGGCACTGACCGTCTCCGCACTCGAGCCATCCTCTCACACATCTATCACCACGCATTGCACGACAATTGGTTCCAGGCTAGAGATTTGGTGCTGATGTCGCATCTGCAAGAGACCATTCATCATTCAGATCCAAGCACTCAGGTATTTTATTGCTACAAATCAAATTGAAGCGGAAGTTCTTATTTATTTTGTGATTTATGTTCAGATTTTGTATAATCGTACCATGGCCCATCTCGGTCTGTGCGCTTTCCGTCATGCGAACATTAAAGACGCTCACAACTGTCTTGTCGATTTGATGATGACAGGAAAGCCAAAGGAACTGTTGGCGCAAGGATTGCTCCCGCAACGTCAGCATGAACGCAGCAAGGAGCAGGAGAAGATTGAAAAACAACGCCAGATGCCTTTCCACATGCACATCAACTTGGAGTTGTTGGAATGCGTGTACTTGGTGTCCGCGATGTTGATTGAAATCCCGTACATGGCGGCGCATGAGTTTGATGCACGTCGCCGTATGATTTCCAAGACGTTCTACCAGCAACTCC
The DNA here is from genome assembly GCA_030264535.1 of Liometoxenus newtonarum. Classification (NCBI taxonomy): domain Eukaryota; kingdom Metazoa; phylum Arthropoda; class Insecta; order Coleoptera; family Staphylinidae; genus Liometoxenus; species Liometoxenus newtonarum. Next base: position 1,808 of record JARJEB010014718.1, on the reverse strand, counting down.
GTAGCTCGGAGAGGCAGAGTTTGGTTGGACCGCCGGAGAGTATGAGGGAGCATGTCGTCGCCGCTGCAAAGGCAATGAGAAACGGACATTGGGCTGCATGTAACAATTTCATCATTAACGATAAAATGAATGCAAAGGTAAAATATTATTTAAGGTTGTTCGAAAAGAAAGGGCAACTAAATTTCGTTTTCCTCTTCAGGTGTGGGACTTGTTTTATCAAGCTGACACTGTTCGCGAGATGTTGACGCGTCTAATCAAGGAAGAAGCGCTTCGCACCTACCTATTTACCTACTCCCACGTGTACGATTCCATTTCGATGGCCACGCTCTCAGAAATGTTCGAAATGGAGAAGCCCACCGTGCATTCCATCATCTCGAAGATGATCATCAATGAAGAACTCATGGCTTCGCTGGACGATCCAACGCAGACCGTCGTCATGCATCGCAGCGAACCATCGCGTCTGCAAAGCTTGGCCATGCAACTTGCTGATAAAATCAACAATTTTGTTGATTCGAATGAACGCATTTTGGAAACGAAACAAGGCAACTTCTTCTTACGCGGCGCAAACCAAAGCAACTTCCGTGGAGATAGACAGAACTATCGCAGCAACAACCAAGAGTGGAACAGGCAACGCCGTGATAATCGGCGTGATAATACTTATAATAATTAACTATTTCAGTGGTAATAAGCTAATTTAAAATTTGATTATTGTCATTCTATGAGCCAGGAAATTATTGGCACTCTGAAACATATACAGTTACATAGCATACCCTATTTCCGCAATGTTTCCCTCGATGTTTTCGAACTTTTAATAAATAACCTTGTGAATTCATTCTACTTATAGCTTATTTATGATGTTTCGTTTGAATTCGGTAGTTATATTGTTACATTTGCAAATTTTTTGTTCATTTTAGGTAATTAGTATATATAGCATCGAACAGAATTGCTTTTTCTGTAAATGATAAAAACATTCAGTAGAGACAACCTCTGATTTGATATACTTTTGTCAAAATGGTGATGATTTTACTCAATATTCACGCCTCGTTTTACAACTTTTGGACATCGAAGCAGCAAATGCCACTCCAACTGCTATTATTTGCTAATGTCAGAGCATTTAATTTAAATGAGAATGCATTGCGGCTCTTTGACATCAGAATTATTAACTGCATCTTATTCGAATGCCATGAAGCGAACATACGACAACCGCGAGCTTGTTGGCTAACTCGAGAGCATCTTCAAGTCCGCTCATAAATGTGTGCTTGAACTATGTGCTCTCTCAAGCAGGGATACTTGAAATGAACGCGTTTTGTAGGCGATTTCGAGTGGTGTGGATGTATGAATCGCACACGTTCTCGAAGCTAGAAGCATTACCTTGTAACATAATAGGGTGTTTCGCGTTCTCGAACTGTGAATCCAGTATGCGTTGCTTGTATGCTTTAGCTTGGCTTTAGCATTTCAAACGTAAAGAGTAAGTAAAAATGACGCTCGAAGTAATGATAAAAACAGCACGAAGTAATTATAAATTTTACATTACTTCGTGCGTTATGTCTCATTACTTATTTGAATTTTTTGTGAGATTTGGCGACTCATCTCTCTCTTTTGTATCAAATTGAATCTTTAGTATGTCATTGCAAATCTAATGCTAAATCTAAAAATTGCTCTCGCTAAAATCTGAAAATGATATCTTAAATGTTATGAGCTGATAAGTGTGACCTTGCGTTGCACAGCGATTCTGACTTCACGGCGAAGATCGTTTCCATAAGAATTGCGCACGCTGATATTCGCAAATTAGCATTCCGACGTTACTA
>JARJEB010014716.1:0-10514 GCA_030264535.1 Liometoxenus newtonarum | reverse complement strand
AATATGGCGGGCGATTCACATCGAGCTATGGTCGGAATTCTTCGGGTTCTTTCGAGATTTTAGATCATATAGTTCAGTTGGATCGGTCACTTCAAATTCGTTAAATCTTGTTGAACTTTAATACGCGATCAGTGTTATTTAATTGCAGTGTTTTCTGAAAATCCATAACTCACGATAGTGAGTTATGAAAATCCATAATTGCCATCAATGTTATTTAATTGCAGTGATTTCTGAAAATCCATAACTCACGGTAGTGAGTTATGAAAATCGATAACTCACGGTAGTGAGTTATAGGTACCATTAATCACTCAAAAATGCTAATAATGACCTTATAACTAAATAGGTGTGGAAAAAAATATTATTACCATGACCTACAGTTTTTAATATGTAAGTAAGTACCTATGGCAACACGATAATTAAATTTACTGTATATATTATTCGCTAGAAAATATACAAAAATGACTAACTTGGGTTATCGGCTGTATGGCAGTGATTCCCAAAGTATGTTGGAACAATCCTATTGACAGTGTACTTATAACGGTTACGTGTTGTTTAAATTTAAGCCTACAGACTTGGATAATAAATTATTTCTATACGAGTCTAACACCTATACCTATAATCACTAAATAATTAATTACTAGGTACATATAAGTACGGAATATTAACTAACTTTAAGTACAAGCTATAATAAAATGTCTGGTGGCAAAATCAATTAAATCATTTTATTGCTGTCACCCGAATCTTATTTAACTAAGTATAGAAATCTATAAGTCATTTATTAAATACTTAATAGTAGCAAGTCAATTAAGTCAAATAACATTTCCTATATTGTTATATATTCGTACTTTAATCTACAGATAAAGTCGTAGGCGTAAAATCCATGTTGCTAATAATTATCCACTTACTTAACTATGGTGTGAAGTGTGAATTTATTTTATTAGATTATAGGTTATTCCACAGTAATATTAAGTCAAACAACACGCAATCTTCCGCTCAGCACAATCGATATACCAGTGCAAACTACTCTGAGCAACTCTCAGCTACTCCGAATAGTTTAGCGTACGGGTATATCGAAAGCAGCTATTAGGGTTATTGGTTTATTATTGGCTTTAGAAATCAAATTACACGAGAATTAAAGATTCACTGTGCTCAGTTATAAATGTAGCCGTATAAATTTAGAATTACTTTACGTATAGCTTGTAAGTTAAGAATCTATATGTAGATATAAAAGCTTAGTTTTAACTATACGATTGCTATATGGTTAGAATTACAACAGATGATTACAGAGTGTTTCAAGAGAGAAGAGTTGGTATCCGGTATTAGTCTATTTTACCAGTATCTCCATCTATATCTGGTATTAGAAAATATTTTTATGCCTGGTGCAGAATTTCAAGGTCAAGGTCCTTTAAAAAAGTGATTTTAAAATGGAATAATCCAAAATGACATTGCAAAAGTTAAAAATTGCAATATTTAAAGCTTATGATTGACATTAGAAAATGGTATTAGAAAATATTTTTATGCCTGGTGCAGAATTCAAGGTCAAGGTCAAAGTTCTTTAAAAAAGTGATTTTAAAATGGAAAAATCAGAAATGACATTGCAAAAGTTAAAAATTGCAATATTTAATGCTTATGATTGACATTAGAAAATGGTATTAGAAAATATTTTTATGCCTGGTGCAGAATTTCAAGGTCAAGGTCAATGTTCTTTAAAAAAGTGATTTTAAAATGGAATAATCTAATTGCAAAAGTTAAAAATTGCAAAATTTAAAGTTTATGATTGACATGGGAATTCATATGCTTGAATAATTTATGTTATGTCAATCATAAACCTTCCCTTATCATCAGCTTTCGGTTATAAATCCTAGTCGAACACAATTCAAAAACAAAAGTGTCCCATGACTTGCCCGACATTGCCATTTCTGAGAACTGTGACAATTCTTAAAAAACTTGGCATTGGAAAACGTGAAAAAACAAACAGCTTAACCTTAATTTTTGTACAAATATTGATTATCATTTTCCATGTTTTTTTTCCAATCAACGTTGTTGCTTTATAGACAAAAGCATTCAAACACAATGGATGCGGAAATTTTTGACCTTAGTGTATATGTATTCACGGAAAAATATTCCGTACCTAGAAACTGACTTAACTTGGTAAAAATAGTAATTAAACATTTCGAAGATTTTTTTTAGCAAAACATGAAACACCGGGAATTTGATTTCTTACGCTAAAAATTTTCCAGCACCCGCAGAAATATCCGAATTGTTTAAAATATTTTGAACTCGAGTAACGAGTTCCTTTCTATTTTCACAAACTCAAACTCAGTTCTGTTTTGTCAGTTTGGTGGAAATCCGTCTTTAGCAACAAGAAATTATTGATAGAAAAAGAATATTCATCATCATGTGTTATTAAAAAAAACTCCATCACGTCATAATAACCGGAACGATTATACATATATAGATACTTTTTCCATATTACCAACGGCGAACATTATAAAATCATTAGGTATATAATATATCGACTTTAGTTTATAAATAGACAGTGACGGCTTTGAACTGCGTACAAATGTGTAGTTATAAATAAGTTCATTTATTACTTAAATTTTCATTATTTTGTCCTATTTTTGATATTACAATTATTACTTACATCTGAAATAGAAAATTAAATATAAAAGTAGAAACGAAGTACTATGAGAACTCTGGATCGGATTTTCGTTATCTACATTCTGAATATTAATTTTTAATTTCCGGTTATACATACCGAAGGTATGTAGGTAGGTATAGGAAAGTAAGGTAATTATGAAAAAATCAAAGTCTTATTTTTCCCTGATTTGTGGAGATACACGTTGACCTCAGGTTGGAATTAGACTTTTTAAAATTCTTTACCAACAAAAATGGAACTTTGATGACTTTCAGGACACACCAGCATTTTTCCAGTACTTATTTTGGTATTAAGATTTTCTATAAAGTTAAGGCTTGTGAACAACTGACGCAAACGTAAACGTAAAGACAAAAAAAGTTGAAGGAATGGATTATTTACTTTGTTATATTCGCAATTCCGTATAGACGCGAACCTCAACGCCGCACAGTTAACCAAGTTTTAAGTTTGGCGTTCACGTTTCCGTCTCTTCAAATATGACACTAGCTGATTACAAGATTTAGTTTATGAATTTTGAAGTGTTAAATCTGTTTTGAACCATAATTAAAATGAAGAAGAACAAAGATGAAGAGATGCAACGTTTTATTTTTTACCGTTTTATGTTTTAACACTGGTTTATACGATTGACTTGAACTATTTACGACATATGTTAGTTAATATTAACTAACATATATCGTAAATAGTTCAAGAATTTAAAATGCCGTTTGCCGATTAGTAAATCAACATAAACCATAACTAGAGTTATATATTATGTCAATCATAAACCAGCCCTTAGATTAATGGGTAAATCATAAACCATAACATGTAAATCAAATACTTGAACTACTAGAGTCATATGTTATGTTAATATTATGGTAATAATAAACCAGCCCTTATTGTGAATACACTTGTAACGGTTGCGTTGCCGTTCGCGTTTGCGTCAATTGTAGATACATGAGCCTGGCGATTATTCACCCTGTATGTTGTGTTTATTTACTTATAACTTATAAATTTATGAGAAGAGATTGGCATAACGGAAGCTGAAATAGGAACGGCGGATGTAATGTAACTATAATGAAATCGAAATAGAAGCGCTTCAACTTATGAATGAACACCGCCTACGCGTTCAACTGCTTTGGGCATCAATCGTAATCGCACAAACGTACTTCAGCTACTGCTACACCAATACCACCATAACATATGTTAGTTGTGTTATATCATCAATATTGTATGTACTATGTATACTTTCACATACTTGTGTACTATTTGTAGTCACATCAACATGCACTCGTAAAATGCGCGATATGCAAATGTGCCAAGTGAGAATGAGTAACATACTTCAACTATACTGACTAGTCATGTAGTCAATGTTCGAGAACATTTCTATTTACTCACCAAATCTCTACAAAAAATATTAACTTATACGCAGGGACCTAATTTGGCTACTAAGCGAACATAGTTGAAAAATGGAAATGTCCTTGATTATTTCAATGAATTTCTAAATTCCCACTTTCCGATCAAAATGACTTTTAGCGATTTTGTAAGTCGTCGTGAACAAGATCGAATAGAAAAGAGCTGACATTTGCGGACAAATATCAATTATTGTTACCGATTGTAATTGCTGCTTCTTATTCACTCTTCGAACTGATGAAATACACGATATGGTTGTACGGTGCGAATTTAACGCACCGATTTATTTTTCTTTTATAAAGAGGCGAACATATCTAGCACTTTTCTAAAGCTAAACCATTAGCGTTTTCTTTATACCTACATTTTTCTCGGTTACAATATTCTATCTGGTGGAAATCTACCTTAAGATTGACAAAACTCGAAATGCGTCACTAAGATCGCAATGTAAATTATTTTTTTTGAATTTTACTCAAAATATATTTATTAATACAAGAAAGAAAATACAACACAGAATATCTAACATGCATTTTTCGCTGTTTTTCGATATTCTATCTGGTGGAAACCTGCCTTAAGATTGACAAAACACGAAATGCGTCACTAAAATCGCAATGTAAGTCAATTTGTTTTTTAAATTTGACTCAAAAAATATTTATTAATACAAGAAAGGAAACACTTTAACACAGAATATCTAAAAATTTTACAATCTTGAGTTTTTCAGTGAATAAAAATTTAATAATTGTGAATTTCAATAATAACTTAATTCTTTACCAAAAAAAAAATATGTAGGTAAAGTGGGGCACATTTACGTTTTAATGATTTTTTTTGGTATTCGAAACCTGTGCAGTTAACCGAATTTCGTGAGTTTTGTGGTAAGCTAATCAAACACGTCATTGGGTTTCACTTGGGTATCGCGTTATTGCTTATAATTTTATGATTAAGTGAAATATGCAAGTAATTAATGTTGTTGACTTGTTTTTGAAGTAGAGTAGTTTTAATAATTTATTAGTAGAAGCGGGACGAATACGTTGAAAATTAATTAGTCATACTCGTTTCACATTATTTCACGTTACGTTACATTTTACGTGTACCAAATTAAAATTTCTTACCAAAAAAATAACATGAAAACTTCAAAAAAAAAAATATTTACTGAATGTGTATTGTTTAGATATTTAGAAAATTATAAGTATTTAGTAAACTTTCAATTTTTGAATGACGAAATTATTTCAAAACTTAATAAAATAATGAAAAAATCAAAAATTATTAGGTAATATTTTTAATATTTAACGCTAACATTTTTGGAAATATTTTATTTACTTATAAAATTATAAGTGAATAAATTAAATCAAAATTATTATTTTTTAAGTTTTTACATTATAATTAAGTACTTACACACTTTTCGACTTTTTATTCCGGATTATAATTTTTTAATGAAATTAAAGTTATAACAATATTATCTGAACAGCAGTGAGAATTAAGATGAATTATCTAAAAGTGGGAAAATTCTCACAAATGATTGCGATTCCCATTTATTTACTTATGACTAACACTAAAACACTAACTTTACTTCATTTCGTTTACTGGTCTAATGAAAACAGCAAATATGCAAAGTTATTATGGTAAACCGGAAACATCGAAGATATAAATTATACAGAGTGATCCTAAATGATAGTGAAATAGTTGACTGCCTGAATTTATTCCGAAATTAATCAATTCGTAAATTATTCATAGTGAACGTAAAGTCAACTATTTTTGATCACTCTCTGTTATTTGAAGAAAGTTATGTGTATCAAAATTCCTCGTGTTCGGTCTTTAAAATTATTGAAAATCTTAGAAGTAAGAAATAATTGAACAATCAGCTGATGAATTAAAAATTGACAATTCAAAAGAACTTCTTTATTGTGCTGCGCTGATCATTGTTTTTGCCGGTTCGCTGCAGTGGAGACGGCGTGGTTCTTCGGATGATGTGAAGAAGGTCTGCAAATGGGCGCCACTCTACTTTTAACGTGGCAAAGATACGGAGTATAGTTTATACAATCAAATCGGCTTATTAATACCATTTATTAAGTCCCGAAACATACACAAAATCAATTTAGGACTTACTTACAGGCCAAATGCAATCCGCGGTCTCAATCGTTATCACTAAGTAGAGGATAACGCAGCCATACCGCGTTACTACGCCTGTTTAAAAATCCGTATATATGACATCAAGTCTAAATCAAAATATCGTCACGATTCACGTAGTTGAATCGAAACGCAAACGTATACTGATTTATCAGATACTATTACATCTGTGTCACAAGTTCAATCAAAATGAAGAGGGGTCAAGTGCACGTTATCCCGGTCGGGAATACAAAAATAAAGTTCAACGTTATAATTGTACATGGTATTTTATTTTGTTAGTAGGTACGTTAAAAGTGTTTCAACTTTCAGTAGATCTTAAGAAAATTCCATTGAAAAGTTGCACTCAACTTTCAGTATAAGTAACTAAAAAAAGTGGGAAAATAATTTACGTACAAAGTTGAAAAACTTATAATGAATCTTATTCTAGTTCAGGGGTCGGCAGACTTTCCAGTGAGAAGAGGCAAGTTGTGAAGAAAACATGATAACGAAAATATCAGAGAGCCAGGGCCGGATTATGCCTATCGTAACTGAATTTTTGAAATTTTTACTGTTGGTGACCAAAAAAAAAGTTCTCAAGTCTATTAAACACGCGGTGACCAAAAAAAGCTCTCAAGTCTCAAAGTAGTAAATGCTATATCCGAGAACCCTGTGACCAAAAGTCTGGAGTTGATGTCTGAAGAGCCGCAACGCGTATGCAAAGAGCCGCATGCGGCTCGCGAGCCGCGGTCTGCCGGCTCCGTGTTCTAGTTAAAATAAAAGAACGCTTAAAGCGTCTAAGCGTCTAGCGCGAATACACCCTAAGAAGTAAAAAATTGATGCTTTGGAATTAGTACCTTTTTAAATAAATAGAAATATAGTTAGTCATGGATTCTATTTTTTATCTGATGGCGTCCTGATCCTGACGTATTAAATAGCTCTGTGATGACGTGGTTTACGTGTTTGTGAACTAACTAGCAGAACGTCATAAGTGCTGGAACAATAAAAACGGAACATCAATGAGTAATTTTCTCAATATACTTGGTTCAAAATTAGAAAAGTTTAACCATCATATTTTATGAATGAGTCTGAGAATGGAATGATGCTTCCGTTTTTATTCTTAGCTCGTAATTTTGACTTTAAAATTTTATAACTATATCTTCCTATGTATGAAAACTGTGAAATTTATTTAAATGTAAAGTACGTGCATCTCAATCGAAATTGTTGGTCTGGTCGTGTCGTTGCCGGCGTGTTTTTCGAATGCGTCATCGTTCGTTATGTCCAGACCGGACGTTATATGTTCGCGTATGTTCCTCATATTCCTTGAACAAACTCGAAATGCTTACGACTTACAACAAAGTGTAGCGAGTGTAATTAAATGTTCCGCCCGTTTCGCAAGTATACGCCACGAACGTAGACCATGTTCGAATGGCGTGTGAATTAAATAAAGACGAAAAAGTTCACTATACAAGAAATTGAAAGCCACAAGAAATTAAAGAAGGAAATACTTGGAATTTCTTATGAGACTTTAACGTATATATTATGTACCAAGCATTTGATTGGCCTCGATGATGATGCATCTTTGTGTTTTCACAGTGAGTCATGATTCAGAATACTTTTTGATTCAAGTCACGAGTGAAATTTTTCAGAATTTACTATGGTTTCCACTATTTTAACAATTTTTTCATTGTAAAGTATGTTATTATTCGTGGAAAGTGTAATTAAGTTGATTAGAATTTGCTAATTTGCTAATATCGTTTATTTTCGTTTCAGGAGAAAAATTCCTTTCTCAACTACAACGTTTCATGCATTTTGACATTGCCACCGTATCAGCGACAAGGTTACGGCCGTCTTCTCATCGATTTTAGTGAGTATACTCCGCATAGACCAGCGCTTCTCAAACTGTGGGGCGCGACCTACCGGGGGGCCGCCTAAACTGTACAGGGGAGCCGTCGAATAAACGAAATAAATGAACAAAGAAAGTATCGGCAACGTAGGTAGCCAATACATCCAAATCTGGTTAAATAAGTTCCTGCCTATTGGGTTATACTCTTCTATTTTATGCAGGGTGCCGCAGAATTATTGAAGGTCAAAAAGGGGGGGGGGGGCGCCATTACGAAAGTTTGAGAAGCGCTGGCATAGACAAAAATCTAGTGTTGAGAGCTAAATATATCGGTAAAATAAGCACCCAAATTTATCGATTTAAGTATATCTTTCCATTAGTCATAGAAATAGAAAGCTCTGATGAAAATAAATGAATAAAGTTAACATTTGAGTTTCACTTGAATATTTTTGCTGGTAAATTTACGCACATTGCATCGGTAAATTTTACTGAATTATAATTTTCAGGTAGGTAAATTCACAACACTAAAATTTACACAAAAGACAACACCAAGTTTTCAACGATAAATAACAATAAGCTCTTAGGTAATTGCACAAAACATGAGACCTAGAAAATATTTGAACTAAAGTATAGGAATTTGCGTTTGTCCAATCACGTAGTAGAGGTAGACTCTGGGCAAAAACGATGCGTTCATTGCAATTGAGAGATATGTATCACATTTACTTAAATAATAGTATATTATTCAATGAGTGTATTTATTGGGCATATAATTCACGAGGGTGGGGGTTTAGGCGAGTGTAGTAACCATCCGAATTAGATTGATGAATTAGAACAATAATACACGAGTTAAATACTATACCTACTTTATCCATGACTAACAATTATATCAATATGACAGTGAACCAATATAACCTCCAATTGATTTTGTTTGGTATCGATGGAATTATGAATAATATACACGTATATCGATGGAATTGTGAGTCCATAATTCCATCTATACGTCATAATACAATGATTTAAATATTGGTATCCATTAAGCAACTGATTGTTATGAAATAATTGCGATATAATTGAGTATAGTCGCCTGTAATTTAAATTACAAAATTGCTAAATTTATTCCTGTCTTTATGCACAATTTATCCAGCTACGATTCACATTTATTTATTAAAGAGTTGACATGCGACACCGAGCCTATCGATGTAATCCCTCAACATAAGAAAAATACGTTTCATTCAGTAAATCCGTTCATCATTGGCAAAAATGTAACTAATTTCCAGCATACTAGTACATTTTACCCCGATATTGTACAACGACAGTTAGTCGCACAAAAAGGTATCTTTCCTTACGAATATCTGGACTATCCACGACTATCAATTATATCAATATGATATTGAACCAATATAACCTCCAAATTATTTTTGCTTGGTATCGATGAAATTATGAATAATATACACGTATCGATGGAATTATGAGTCCATAATTCCATCGATACGTCATAATACAATGATTTAAATAATGATATCCATTAAGCAAGTGATTGTTATGAAATAATTGAGATATAATTGAGTAGTCGAGGAGAAAAACAATAATTAAATTTACTGCAAAAATAATTTGTGCTCTGACTGTACCTCACTCTTGTACACTTTTAACGATTGATTCAGTCTAATTAAGCTGAGTCGCAATTCGCAAATTTATTAACTATTAAAATTAAACAAATGCCGTTCGCCGTTAGGTGATTCATTAACCTGCATGATTCTTCCAATATAAATAATATCATCATCATTATGATGATTATTAACAAAATTAATCTTAACTCCAACCAAGTTCATTATAGCTTGATTATTTTCTTGCTGTTATGTACTGTTTTGTGTTCCGTTCATCGTATAATAAAATAATGACCACTAAATTATCAAATTAGTTCCATAAAGCCATCTTCTTCAATTGCTTTCTATTCTAATGATTTCATATTTGCATAGGATAATATACGGAGAAATACTAAGTGTTTCAATTTTGAACAAAAAAAAACGAAACAAATGACATCAAATAATTATTATAGGTATAATTTAAAGAACATAACGCAGGTCGCAGAGGAAAATTCATTCATTCATATAAGAAGTTTGCATTTGGTTTTCCATACTTAATCATTTATACTTCAAACACGCGCTATAAATCGTTAATAATTACATTCAGTGAATAAAATGTAAAAGTGAATGTCATTGAGGAATAGACTGCTTTAGTGACACGCCCCTTTTCGAGCTAGAAATTTAAAACGCAGCCCTACTAAGAAAATTTGTTCTTGATTAACAGTAAAAAATACCTAGCAGTTTGAAATTGGTTATAATCAAATTTAAATTTTTATGCATTTACGTAAATATTTAAAGGATGAAATTCCAGGAATAATTTCCAATCTTTAATGGATTTTATCCGCGACGACCACATAAAACAGCGATTACTATGTGTGTATGCAGGCACATATGACAGACATTATCACCACTCGCGAATTATGAGCTTAACACGAGTCAATTATAG
>JARJEB010014714.1:0-20973 GCA_030264535.1 Liometoxenus newtonarum | reverse complement strand
GAGTTGTTTGTTCGCGAAAACTGACGTCTCAACAATTTATTAATTGACAGAATGTTGTTTAAACATTTGAACAACGTAATAATGGATAATGGGTTGCATACATAGGCGGAATCGTTTACTCAGATCAATCAAGTATTGATGTTAGTGTGGTTGCCTCCGATAAAATATCAAATTTTTTCACTTTTTTAAAATTTTTTCCATGGCCGGTATCAGAAATTATCAGAATGTGTTAAAAATAGTCCAAATTAATAGTGCGATTTTTTTCTTTGCAAACTAGTGCGCAGGAGACCCAATAACAAGACCTAAAGTTTTTAACATTTAAATCTAAATGGCCACATGATAAATAAATTGACTGTATATCAAATTATGCATAACCGCAGAATAATAGAAATAAACTTTTAAGTATGAACAGTTTCAACAACAAAAAAATAACGAATTAAACTGACACAATTAAGTCAATTATTTATTTCTTACTTCAAGGTCATAGAGACTAACTTTGTATCTTTCCGGGTCATACGAAACGAATTTTTTCTGGATAATATTTGTCAGAAAAACTTGTTTTCTTTACCTATTTCCTATTACCTATTACTATTTACAACGTGAACATCAAAAAAGTCGTAAATTTATATTGACATTATTAGCAACATTTATTTGAACTGGCTAATTTATTTTTAGAATACTACTGAAGCATTCATGTCTTCACTTAACTTTTTTTTTATTCCAGCAAGCTTAAAAGCAAAAAAAAAATCGAAGTTTAATAACCGTACTGGGCACAGACGTACAGACTTTACAAGAAGTTGAAGTTTCGCAGAAGCAAACTTGTAACAAGCAGGGCAAGGGCATTAAAACACTATTCCCATTACCTCAATATTTATACTTTTAGGCAAGTTGTTGATCTGATTGTGGCTGCAGTCTGTCATTAGCATAAAGCAAACGCATGTAGATGGACACGTTCCGTTACATTCCTTCAATAAGGTGAAGATGAACAGGGACAGAAATGTGATGATTGGAATGTATTGTTGTCTCGTTGTGTACATATTGGATGCGTACTGCTAAAAAATTGATAATGTTAGCAAAACAGCAAAAAAATTACTATTTCAGATTCAATTATTAAAAACTACTCAAAAATATCCTTGGCACGAGAAACGACAATACGCAAAAACATAAACAAGTTTTTGTCATTTATAAGCATCATACGTACGTAAATTTAATTATTGTTTGTATGATTTTTGTTGAAGTAAACCAAACGCTCGAACTATGTAACTTGTTAGAAATAGAAGAATTAATCAATTCCACGCGTATCCAAATGAACTTGCTTTTCCCTTTTCCACATTACAATTTTGTTAAACATACTTGAAACTTGAAACTGCAAATTTTCACTTTTACACTACAATTTGTTGATGTTGTTCTTTTAGTTAGATTAATTTGGTCGGTTTCGTCCGTTTTGTTCCATTCGGGCGGCTGCACGAACTGGATTTCTAATAAAACTCAAAGGCAGAGTGATACGCCGCATGCATACATACAAAAAATTATATCAAAAGTCAACAATGATAACAGCAGGTATAGTATAAGTGGAGATAACAACTTGAATCATTGGTACAAAATATTGCTCTATTAAAAAAATATTTTTACTTTTGAGACTTTATGAAGAGAGCATTATAACATTTTTTAAATTTTACCAATTATTATAAGTTATTATAACTAAATTTTACTTGCCAAATTTTCAAGTAAAATTATAAAATCCCAAAATCAACTTCAATTATTAATGCTTAACTATAACAATATACTTACTTAAATGAATGCCTAATGAGTTTTTAAGTAAAATGGAAAATTTCTCTTTAACCATACTTATATTTAATTATTCTTATAACTCAAATTAACTAATTGCTTTATTTTTTTCTATAATTCTATTTTCAGTAGTCGAAATGTTGAAAGATATTATTTTTGGTGTAATCATAATTGGTGGCGCCCGAGAACTTCTACGTTTGGCTGGATCACGACGAACTACCCACCGAGACGATCCACGCAATCTTCTTACAATATTTTGAAATTCAAAATAAAGAAAGGAATCATTGTGATAGACCGATCCAAACCGATAAGCATAAAAAATTGCTGTTGATTGTTACGACTTCCTGTTAAAGAAGTCGCTACTTAATTACATTCTGTACGCATACGCATCATTCTTGATCATGAATTGTTAAAAAAAAAACAACTGTATGGATAAACAACTTGTTTTATACATTTTGGATATCTATTGCTGAGACTATGGGTTTTAGTTTGTAATACAAAGTAGCACAAATAATTTTTTGCGAAAAGATTTCTACATTATTTGTGCATTGTTATGGAGATAATTAGATTATATAAGGGGTTCTCATCGCAAGCCGATTTTTGATGGATTGCAAATATTCTTTAAAAAAATGGGTTGCAAAAAATGATAAAAAATTTTAAAAGTGGATCTCGGCCCGCAAAAGTTTGAGAACCCCTGGATTATTTTATACCAGTTTTACACGCTGTCTTACAGCACTTTACTGCACATTTCTAGTCAAATAATTTGAAGATTTCTTATGTTCTTGTTCTTGTCCATTTTATTGACCAAGAAAATTGTGTGTCACACAAAAATATGTTAAAATTTATATATAAACTTGACTGGGACTCTGCACTGCTTCTTTCATCTTTTGATTATAACATGAGTATTTCAGTTCAGCAAGTCTGCAAATCGGCGGTAAGTTAGACTCAGCAAAATTTAAAATCAAATTCGTAAATCCCATATTGAAAGTGGACAGTTCAGCTTTCGTTTGTCCCTTGCAAACTGGTCGAAAGTCATCCAGTCAATCGGATAACACGGCAATTTATATTTATTATAGGTATACGAATACAAATCCAATATTATTCAATTTTATATGTGCACTTTCATATTTGCGCTGCCGCTTCGGAAAAGGAAGAGGAAAATAGCAAATTTGTGAAGAAAACTGAAAGATATTCAATCCCATCGTTGTGGAGAAAATAAATCCGAGAATGGTCTGTTTTGCCGTTTTTATATACCTACTTTTGCTTGGGTCAACCTTGTGCTAAATAACCGTTTTATACCATTTCATCACGACAACCTTTTAACTTAAAAGTTGTTACTTGTTACTTGTAAAACGTATCTAACTTATTGCGAGAATAACATAAAATATTGGCACATTAACTTTGTAAACATTTAAAAAATTTACAATTAGGTTCATAATTTAAGCAGTGATGCATCGATGCATGCTGAAGGAAAGTTCCACTGTTGCAATCCTATATCAGAAGAAATTCAACCAACAATACGATTTCGTCGAATTGGGTCAACAGCATCAGGTATTGCATATAATGTGGGCAGACATTACAACTTGGTTCATTGCAGTTTCCATCTGAACAAATATCCAACTGTTAAAACTTGAAATGCATTCAGTATACGAGTATACCTAATGTAATTCAATATACAGCGTGTTCATTCTTAAAAATAGCACAAATAAGTTTATAAATTTAAAATTACAAAAATTATTAATGCTTTGAATAAAAATGTTTTGTCAGTCTTTTTAATCAATAATTTTTAACGAGCCAAAATCAAAGTAGGAGACCGTAGAAATATAAAATTATTGCCGACTATAAAATTCAATTTTGTTTAATTTTTTAAGTAAGAAAGTGTGTTAAAAACAGGATTTAGTCAAATATGTAAAGCAAAATCAAAAGTAAAATTCTTAATTTTATTTAGTTTAGTAAGGATAATTAATGCATGAACGATTATGTATTAGGAAATGTCGCATGATGTAATACGGCAAAATACAAATCAACAAATTTATTTGCAAACAAATGTTTCTCAGTTCCACATATTAAATATAGGTGTGTTTCATTGGAATTCCCATAAAATTTTGAATGACAAAAAACAGCAGAACTGTTCGCTTCGTAGAATTATTTATGATTTGTGACTTTAGTTGCATACATTCAACTCCGTATCTCTCAAAAAATGATGTTTGAATCTGAATAGTGAATAGCATCAAACTTTAATTTTACCATGACGTCACCTATTAGTATTTGGGAATACAATAGCTGCTTTCGATTTGACACTTTTAGCTTTTAGCACAGTGATTCTCAAACTTTTTTCCTCACGGCACACTTTTTGTTAATTTAGAAATGTGGCGGCACACTTGGCTGACTTCTGCTCTATATGGGTAGGGTCTGGGCAGCACACTTCAAGAATCTCGAGGCACATTAAAGTGCGGGACTGTTTAGCACTTCCGGGTCGGACCTGGGCGCAAGTAAAACGGACTTGGATTCATTCGATTTGTTTGAAGCAACTCTGGAGGCAGAGCTTGGATCCGGTAAATAATACCGGTAAACGATATTATTTTTGAATTTTCGTTATTTTTAACCGATATGGGAACCTTTAAATAATTTATTGAACTCACCGGTGACATTTTCCATTTAGCGGTCTTTTAATAACGTTACCGCGTGCATGGTATTTGATATTTCTATGTAAAAATTCACTTATAGAAGCAAATTTTTAAACTTGTATTACTTTTTATAAAATGTAAATAAATATTTAATTTTAATAATTTTTACCGGTAATTTTTTTACCGGTAAAAGATTTACCGGTAATTACCGGTACTAATTAAACAATACAATTATTAGTTAGTACCGGAATCGATATTGGTTTTGATTCCAAACCCTGACTGGATGACTTGTACAAAGTGGTCACCTACCTAATTTTAGGTAAAGTCCTTAGATATATAAAGTACCGCAATTTACCGCCATATTGGCTTCATTATTTTACGGGAAATTTAAAATCGCTTCTTCACGTAATTATCCCCCAACATGTTGGTTCCAGTTTTCTTATGTATTAGGCCATAGGAACCGGAAGTGGGCAATCGCCATAGCTGCACCTTCTGGAAGCAGGTGAGGTTCAAGTGCAGATAAGTCAAATCGAAAGCGTTGTTTTTTCTATACTTATAATTTAATAATATTTGTATAATGTTGTGAAGCTATTATATGAAATTTTGTGGTTGCCCTGGGAGTGTAAGCTAGCATTCACCCTAAATCGACTTGAAATGCTGAGTTTACCGGGAGCACTAAAGCCAGGCACGTGTAATCTTTTGTTTCGCTGCATTCAATGGTTTTATCTGTATTATGATCTTTCTGCAAAGCTAAGGTTCTCATATATATATACTATACAGATAGAGAAGAGAAGAATAATATAGAAAGGATCACATCACAAATGATAACGACAAGAATATAACATTGAGTCGTCGTCCTCAACATCCAACATGACTTTGTCATTTGTAGACTTGTTGACTTCGATCTTAAGAAAGCATCGAAAAGCGATTTCTCCATGTCTATGTCTATATCAAATCCATGTTTGTTGTATATGCAATGAATGTGACGTTGACAAAATCTTACAGTTAGGGTGAGATGTAAGGATGTCTATACCTATAGCTATAGCCTATAGATAGAATGTTTCTGTTTCGTCCTTTTTCCTTTCGATCGCGATTCATATATGGATGGCTTTGCAACCTTTTCAATATACGAATTGCACGCGTAAACAGTAAACACCAAAAAGCGCAATGATATCATGCTAGATGTTACCGTTTTGTTGTAATATTATCTCTGTCTCTGGAGAGATGAGAATTTAATGATAAAAGGAGTCAAATGCGGCCGGTAGTCTCTTTCAGGCGAACTTTCAATATGATTCATAATTGGTATTGGAATCTAGAGACAGAGACGAGGTTCATGCGGTTGGTCATTCAAGAAGATGACTTAGATGGTATTAATGTCTCCGTCAATACACGTCTTTAAGGTCGACAAAGTAGAGTGTGCTTTCAACTAATTATATAGGCAACAAAGTCTGTAAACCGTAGCGACCGGTTACTTAGAACTCTATCGCCACAAACATTCCAACAAAGGCTAGCTGCTAGAGTTAGACGAAAGTCGGGTTCAGTAAGTACCAAAGCAACACACAACACGACAAACTGGTTTGCTAGAGGTCTCGGTTGCATCGTCGATGATACGTTAACTGCAAAATGCAGTAGTAACTCGTATAGGGGTATAAAGCGGCCTTAATAGCCAATTATACATATTAGAGGGTTGCCTCTTGCGGATACGGGATAGCGGATGTAATCAGTGCGAATACTCGTTTCAACGCAAAACGCCCCATTTCGTCAAATTAATGTTTTACTTCAAATCGGCGCGCTTCCCACTCTGGAATGGAAGTGTAAATATAGGGCTAACCTGTTGCGCGGCTCATCCGCATTTAAATCGTCGTTTTGCGGGCTATATCCTGACTGAATCCCGAGAATATATACATATATAGAAAGTTGGAGTTGTCAGTTAAAATTTTCATTGCCTTCCAGAATATGGGGTTGCTCGCTTTCGCTATATATGTATAGAATAATTATAAGTAAAGAAAAGTAAAGTTGCAATCGATAAGAGCCCGGTGTGGTGTTCAGTTCAGCCCGTTTAGTAGAAAGTTTTTCGCGTTTCTCTATCGTCTCAGCTGCTCGCCAGAGACGCGACAAACTATAAGCCCGGCTTACTGCTTACGGCCCAGGCTTCACACTTGATCATATTTATGCGATGTTCAGATTATCGGTGGCTGACTACCTCTTACAACTCCAAGACGCCTTAAATCGATTTATGGGACATCGAGTACTTAAGATGTTTCTATAAATTCTTGTTAGATTGTAATTACGTTCAAACTTTATAGGGGTAACTGATACCTGTTTAATACCACATGCTATTTATTATTATCAGTTTTTCTTTACTCATAATTTCATAATTACATATATTTGAAAGGAACGTGACAGGGAGCTTTTGATGACGTCAAAAATCCGGCTGTACAAACAAATCTCACATAAGTTAATACCATGCCATTGCTCACGAAGATGATGTTTGAGCCCACGAGCCGCAAGGCGAGTGGCGCAATTCATCTGAGTGAGCAATGGCCATAATCGCGAATATAATATTATGCTTTTTCTACATCTTGCACTATTTTTAACACAAAATACAAATTGTGATTTCTCGATGAAGCAACGAACGAGCAGTAACTGACAAGTGAAACAATATGGCGGGCGATTCACATCGAGCTACGGTCGAATTTCTTTGGGTTCTTTCGAGATTTTAGATCATATAGATAAGTTGGATTGGTCAGTTCAAATTCGTTAAATCTTCTTGAACTTTAATGCGCGATCAATGTTATTTAATTGCAGTGATTTCTGCAAATCCATAACTCAAGGTAGTGAGTTATGAAAATCCATAACTCACGGTAGTGAGTTATAGGTACCATTAATCAATCAAAAAATGCTAATAATGACCATATAACTAAATGTAGAAAAATGTATTTCATTTACCGGTGATCTCTTCAATTTAACGGTTTAATATCACATGCTATTTATTATTATCAGTTTTTCTTTACTCTTAATTTCATAATTAGATGTTTTGAATGGAACGTGACAGGGGTTTTTTAATGACGCCAAAAATCCGGCTGTACAAAGAAATCTCACATAAGTTAATTCCAGGGCTTGGATCCGGTAAATACCTAATACTGGTAAAAAAAATAGCGGTAAACGTTATCATTTCTGAATTTTTGTTATTTTTTACCAATATGGGAACCTATAAACATTTATTTCATTTACCGGTAACCTCTTCAATTTAATGGTATTTTGATAACGTTACCATGCGCATGGCATTTGCCTTGTAACTACTACTACTATTTCGAAGGGTACAAAGTACAAGCAACGGTACAAGTACCAACGCAAGTGCTAGGCAAGTAACGCACCGATTTATTTTTGTATTTATTTAATATTTCTATGTTAAAATTCAGTTATAAAAGCATACTTTTAAGGTAAACGATTTTTAATCATTTTTAAATTTTTAACCGTACATATTTTACCGGTAAAAAGAGTTACCGGTATTAATTAAGCAATACCCTTATTTGCAGCGGAAACTTTATTATTTTTTCGTTAGTACCGGAATCGATATTGATTTCGGTTTCAAGCCCTGGTTAATACAGTTCTAAAAATAATTCCAGAAGTAAAATAGTTAAAGATTTACCAGTCGTCTTATAAAGACGGGGAAATGAAGAAAATACTTGTGAGAAGATTTCCATTGAATTTAGCAACTTACTATACTTTCAGCATAAGAATTTAAGGTACATATAATCGGAAAGCGCGGTAAGACGGCAGGCAGCGTTGGCAAAATGTTAAGATGATGCAAAGTTGAAACTAAGCAGGGCAACTGTCTGCTGGTGGAATCGCGCTCAGCAAAGTACACTGATTACGATGATGTACGATTATTGAGTTAAATAAACAGTCCGCACGACGCGGCTCGTAACTTATAAATATCTATCCTGTTTTCCTTACGGGACTTAGCATGATATATAGCGTTGTAGCTATAAGGATTATACACCTACTCCTTTCTTCATAAATTCGCGAACGCGGGCACACGTCTCTCTCTCTCTCTCCCTCTCTCTGATACTCATAACTCGGTATCGTTCGGCGTTAGGGATATCTTAATAAGATTCATGAAAGGCCGCAATATTTTATATCTACCCTATCTGCTATAATGCCGCATGAGCCTCGTTGTTGCAGTCCTAAGACGTCGACGTTGTGAGTAAGGCTCTACAGTCTGAGCCCAATCGGACGCATGAAGATGCCGCCGACGTCTTATGCCATCCCTATGTCTATTTAGTTGGCACGAATGTGGTCCCGTTCACCGACACCGTTGTCGACGGTTGCAAAGATTGCAACCGTCGCATGCCGACTTCAGCTTGGTGGGTGCTGGTGTGATAAGCTCAGACAGTGCAACGCGCGAGGCTGCCACATCTCTATCTAATGATACCGTGCCTGCGCTCGTATACTCTTATATAGGAAGTATAGCACGATTTCGTCTAGATATATCATAATAATTCCTAGCTAACTGCATCGCCTGCTCGCACGCTGCTGTGCTGTGCAAGCCAACAATATAATTCCAAGAACGCCGTAAATCTCAACTTTTAGAAGCGCGCGGTCTCGCTAAAGAGAGAGGAACTGGAAAGGAAGGGGATTAAAGATCAGTAATCTTATAGGATAGATGAATTATGGCGGTATTTCCCGGCTCCGTTCTTCGCAAAAATCCTTTATGTTTCCCTAGAAATTGCCATTTAATTGCTCGAGATTACGGAAACAAAATTAATTAAGATTCTATAGGCCATGCATCTTACGATCGGCGTCTGAGACGGTATCGGCAGGGGGCATCGATATAATGCCACTTTTGGGGCCAGGTGCTTCGTCGTCCTCCGCAAGGATATTTTTGAAGCTGCGCGTTCCACAGAGTTTCACTTTACATGCAGCTACTTCCGGACTGTCATTGCTTACATTCTCGACACCACATTTTCTATTTCGTACGACATCAGATTTGCTTTGGTTTGATTTGGTTTGGTTTGCGTTCCACAAGTAGATTTTCACTTTACATGTACCTACTTCCGAACTGTCATTGTTGACATTCTCGACACCACATTTTCTATTTCGTACGACATCAGATTTGGTTTGGTTTGGTTTGGTTTGGTTCGGTTTGGTTTGGTTCGCTTTGCATTCCACAAGTAGAGTTTAACTTTACATGCAGCTGGTTTGGGTATGTCATTGCTTACATTGTCGACACCACATTTTCTATTTCGTACGACATCAGATTTGCTTTGGTTTGGTTTACGTTCCACAAGTAGACTTTCACTTTACATGCAGCTACTACCGGACTGTCATTTGACATTCTCGACACCACATTTTCTAGTTCGTACGATATCAGATTTAGTTTGATTTGGTTCGGTTTAGTTTCGTTTGGTTCGGTTTGCGTTCCACAAGTAGAGTTTCACTTTACATGCAGTTACTTCCGGTTTGTCATTGCTTACATTCTCGACACCACATTTTCTATTTCGTACAACGATTTTCATCCCTAAAGTACCACCTGCAGTAGCTCAGTAGAGCTATATGTCATATTTTATTCTCTATCTGCGTTAATCTCTCATATACGATGGTCTACAATCGGCAATAACCATTAAACATTGCAAAAGATAGGCAAGCTATGTCTAACTTTGCGGGTACAAAATAATACTTCAATGCATATATCATGAAAATGGCCGCTACTTGTAGTACTTACGAACGGGCCAAGAGCAAGGAATGAAACGAACATATTTCATTTCGTATGTGATTTTTATGTGAGCCGTGGTCTTTATCGGTGTGACTTTTTAAGGACAGGCTTTTGGGCCAGTGCTTCCACTAACGCGCCAGAAATCTAATCATCCCTTATCGTAAAGCAAAAAATAAAGTGAGTGAATTTGTTAACGGTAATCTGTGTTAACAAAACACTTTTCAGCTTCATTAGAGAAAGATTGTCAATCTTGATTCCTTTTGCTGCCTTCCTAAGATAACTTGACTGCGTCTCGTTAAGTCAATAGCTGAATAAGGACACCCTAGCCCTAAAAGCAACAGATCAACAGGACAATTTAATCGAAAATCGAAACTTTTGTGTTTCATTTCACATTTTCATATTTTCAATGCTAAGAGTTTTGAGATTGCCTGGCAAACATTTCTACGAAATTTAGAATGATCTGTGACAATCGGACGGTACTAAACTTCATGTTATCAATGAGTAGGAAATTAAGGTGGTAAATAACAGAATAGTCAGCTATGCCAAACAATCTGGTTGACATTATTCGCATCAGTATCAGTGAACGGCCAAAGGAAACTGCTTTATCTCATAAACATACTTTGCTTGTTCCATTTAAGACACATTATTTTATCAAAACGAGTAACAGCTTCGGCTTCGGGGAGTAAAAAGAGGAATTCAACGTTTTGGAGTTGTATTGTCAAAAGTAAAAGTCGACAGTTCACCTAGTTGTCCTATACCTATAACAAGGAAATTTTAAAATGTTTTCTTATACCGAGCAAGCTTCATTGAGATAACACACTGATAAATAACGCGCGAATCTTGTTACTTTCTGATTGAATTTTAATTAAATTTTCTTCGGAGTAGCGGTAGCGATTGCAATTTTTCACATTAGCAAGTCGAAGAAACGCAAACAATACGCGGTTAGCTGTATAACGGTCTCCCCTTTTTTCAAAGAACACTGACAGGAAATTAATTCTCAAAAATGAAAGCTCACATAGCCGCAACAGTGGCAATCACTTTTGATAACGACCTATTCATTCTTTATTTCGTTTAATAAACTGAAGTGTTTCGTTTTTTTTTTTTAAAGAACACTCGTCGTAATGCTACTTTGATATCTTATATTTACGTTATCGGAAAATGAGAGCACATTTCTTTCGGTTCACAATATACTCAAGGATGAGGGTTATTCCGTCTTTGTTTGGCATGCAGTACTAAAGGGAGTTTAGATTATAACGTAATGTAGGAACAAATGTTCAATATGCAATGCAATGATAAATAAAAAGATATAGAATATAGTATTGAATCATTTTCACATTCAAATACTATTGTGAATAGGCATAGACGAAATACGAATGCAAAACGTTCTTTCTTGTTTATTCTATCATATCACAATCGAATTAGTAATGGGAGCGGCGGCAATGTATGCTTTTCATCCCCCCCATTCAAGAAAACACTCCTTCCTATGTGCTAATAGTCACCCTAAAACTTATCCTCTGGGCTTGGGCATTACATTTACTCAGCTTTTCAATTGCATGGAAGCATTCAAGTATAAACAGGTATACCTAAGTATTTTTGTTTCGTAATGTAATATGTTACAGATGAATTTACACCTCCACGGTGTTCACGCTGATTTAGACATACTGAATGTAAGGTTTAAATCTATGTTGTTAGACGACCTCTAATTCTAATATACAATAATTATTGTGTTCAGCGTTCAGGAGGTTCAGTCTTTCCCAAGATTTGCATCATACTGAAGTTATAGGTTAGGTTGCAATTTTATTTTCCATATAGATATTTCATTCATATCTATTTTCAACTAATGTCGTATGCACTCGGGCAGTTTTTTTACACTGAGTGCAGGGCTGAGTGTTCGACATACCATATTTACTATTTACACATTAATTGCTGGTTGAAGAGAATGCACCACAAATTAACGACTTGTTTCATTTATTCTGCACTACACTTACACTACACTTGCACTTGTCAAACAGCTGATATGCACTGACGGCTACACGAGTCCGCCACTAGTGTAATAAATGGAAAACGCTATTCATTTAATTTTACTTATCCAGTGCATGCACTCGGTGCACTGGAGCAATCGAAAATCGCATTGAGTGAGTGCAAAAATTTCTGCCCCGTCACCAGGACGGTGTAAGTTGAGTGCAAATCGTTTTGTAGGTTTAACCAAAGCGTTGTCAGATCAACGTCAAGTAATTTTGGTTGCAATCACAATCAGACGCGGACCAGCATTGTTGAAGTTATAGAAATTGCCTTTTTTCAGATCCAGTGCATGTATATTGCGTCCACTCGCCGAGTTCAGTTCTCTGCCCGAGTCGAAAACGCCGTCGTAGACCATTTTCTAAAATTTAGAATATTTTGAATTCATAAAGATACTTAATTTTTTGCTGACGGTTTTGTTAGACGACCTCTAATTCTAATACACAATAATTATTGCGTTCAGGTTCAGTATTTTCCACCAGACTGAAGTGTTAGGTTAGGTTATTGCAACTATATTTGATTTCATTCATCTCTCATTCCAACCAAGTAGAACATTTTCTAAAATCTAGAATATTTATTACATAGGTACTTAGGCTTTTTTGGTGTAGGAGTGCAGATTGTTCGTCACATACGATTGACGCTTGTCTTGCGTCTGATCTTAAAATTGGATTGACTGAGAACCGCAGTTTCCACTCTCGCATGGATAAGCGCACTAGGAAAACTTCAGTATTTCATGCAAAGTCAATAAAGTATTCTAACCTCATCCGGAGACTTGTTTCATGTTCCGTTGCGAGTTCCGATCATCAATGTATTAATTTCGTATAATTTTTGTTTCACTTGCAATCTGGCTGTACCATTGGCATTGGCATTTTAATTCCAACCAAAGCCGAAGTAAGTAACTACCGATTGGGTAAGTCAGTAAGTATACCTATGGCTATATCCAAAGCTTCTTCGTCGAGCTGAGTGTATCTGCCCTTTCCATATTCCCTAATTTTTATTGCCATTTTTATCATTACGGAGATTGCAACCGTAGCAGCCTCACTCCTCATACAGTTTTGTCGTGGTGGTGGCGCTTGCTTTACCATTGCCTTGCTTTACAGTGCCACCGCGTCGTTGAGTTAATCGGATCACAAGAGCGTCTTTAAGAACGTGATCAGAACGAAGCCCCAGGATTTGCCATGTACGCCTGTCTTCATCTTAACCCCACATATCTGCGAGATGGAAATTGAATAAGCTAACTCGGAACGGACGTGACAGTATATTTTTTATCTTTAATTTAGCAGCGTGCTGATAAGTTCCTGCTGGCTTGCTTGCGGTCTTATTCTTATACTCATGCTATGGCTACGAATCGTTTACGCTCGCTACGCGTTATTGCTTTACGTCTCCTTGTGCTGTACTTGTACATATATAGGAACTAGGAACTGCTACCTCGTATATTCCCCGGTGGAGTTGGAGAATATGCATGCGCGCTAAAGGCGGCGAGCGGCTCAGATTACGCTTTATATCAGTATTTATTATTCATAACCGCGGCGGAAACTTGAAATACTACCATAACGTATGATAAAGGACTTTTAAATGGTATGCCTGCCTCCCGATGTTTTGCATTTCCATTTCGCATTTTTAGGGGGTCCATCTTCGGAAATTCGCTTTCGCACTTTGTGTTTGTGCGCTTACCGTCTTTAAATGAAAGCGAAATACGAAATACTCTTACCCCAGAGGTCTATAGGTTAGTAATGCAGGGGTCGACAGACTTTCCATTGAGAAGAGCCAAATTGTGTTGTGAAGAACAAGAAAACATAATAACGAAGATATCAGAGAGCCATTTTTTATTTCAAACTTAGTCAAAACGGTGACCTTACATAGCTGTTGAAAGATTTGCTGATGTCTACAAACAAGGAAAGTACCCCTTCGTTCACTTTCAAGGTGCGAAGGTCAAAGTAAAGAACAATGGGACTTATCTGGGAATGAGATTCGACAGACACCTTCTTTGGAAAAACCACGTCAAGCAAAGGGCAGGCTTTGCAATGAGGAACTGCCACAGACTGCATAGAACTCTCCGTTGGGATACGAAACTTAGTGTCAAAAATCGTATGAAAATTTTGAAATGCGTAATCCAGCCGATGCTCAATTACTGCCAAGAGTTAGTGGTTACCGGAAGTTCCACTGTCCTTAAACTGTTTATTGGGGCACCATGGTACGTCCGAAACGACGTAATAACGACTGATTTAAACCTAGGAAACGTCCTAGATTTAGCCAACGAAAGAACTCCCTGAAAACCCATCCAAATTTGGACATTCAAGCCATAGGCTTGGAGATGGAAAAATTCTAAACCCTCCCACTTTGGGGGTCTAGCTCGAAAGCGCGTCAATATGGGTCACTGACCAAAATTGTCAATTGTAAGGAAGTAAAAAAAAGCTGATGTCTGAACGTGCTCCCCACGCCACTATCTCTGGCAGGCCCCCTACTACAGAACTATACCTTACACGCCGGGTCCCTCTAGTCTCGGACCCCCTAGCTTGAGCCCTGCCAGCCTCCCTTGCGGGGGTCATGCGTCTGAAGAACGCAAACGCTTATGAAAAGAGCATCAGTCTGCAGACCCCTGTCTTAGATCATCCTCAAACCAAAACCTACAAATATACTTCGAAATAAATACTACAAAAGGTTATATTCGCGAAGATTTGTTATTGCTAACGAGTTGAGACATAATAAAGAACCGAGTTCACTGCCTTCTCAAAAAGCTTCACAATAAGCCTTGAAGAGCAGATCCTTATAACAATCTCAATACAGCAAAGAACAACCACCCCTTTCAGTACCTACCTGAACCTGAATCTGAATCCTGAACAAACTAATTATATTCATTTGTGCATAGAATATACAGAAATAAGTATAATTTGTGCATGCATAACGAATAAACAAGGCATTAATGTCTCATTCATTGTCTTATTGCAGCAACGTGCTTTTGATGAACGTTCCAAATGTATAAGATTGTTTTACGCTTCCGTATATAGGGATAATGAACGTGAACGCAATCCGATTTTCCCAATTAAAAATGCCCAAGACTACTTGTCCCCGCTCTTACCTGCTCAACATACATAAGCATAAGGAATTAAGATATCTTCATTTCAGATATGCGTATATAAATCGAGGACGGTAAGCAACGAAAGACGGGTTGAAGGAAAAGTGCCTAACAAGTCTATTTCCCCCCCTTTCAGGACAAGTTTGTGCCAAACTCAAACGCAAATACGCTGTGCTATCTAAGCGCTGACACAGATAATCATTGGCTGTTTCTGGTTTCCGGTATACTTGGAAACTTGTTTACTGACGAACATATTGTTTCATACAAGCTTGTATTGTCGTCTATCAGATCTAATGCATTGCGACATCGCATCTACTTACAGTTTCAATGTTTTCCCTATACGTCGGTCTATTTTAAGCCGTATCCGTATCCTCGACGAGAGCATTTCGCATTAGATAGCGTCGGACTTCAACTGAGGCAGTTTCAACAGGAGGTGTGGCGGATGCTGTTGTTCAACTCTTAGTTTTAGGCCCCCCCACATTATATTTCGCCCTTTCGTGGCTTCTACATTTCTGTATAATTCATTGTTGTTTATTGACTGCAAAATGGTAAGAAAGTTGGCAAAAATAGAATTCTTTATGTTATTAGGTATTTAATATTTTTATTTACATTTCATACATTCTTATAAATAGTATGGCAAAGGTAAACGGATGAATTGAGGGAAGGGCACTATATAGCAATTAATAAATGACTTTTTCTATAGACACTTGATACAGGCTACAATACAACAATTATGTTTCTTATTTTTGTAACAAGAACAAGAGGAATCAGGGCTTGGAACCGAAACTAATAACGATTCCGGTACTAACGAAAAAATAATAACGATATTATTTAATTAGTACCGGTAATTACCGGTACCTCTTTTAGCGGTAAAAATGATTAAAGATCGTTTGCATTCAAATTGAATATTTATTTACATTTTATTAAAAGTATTAAAAGTTTAAACATTTGCTTTTATAAGTGAATTTTAACATAGAAATATCAAATGGCATGCGCGCGGTAACGGAAAAGGTCACCGGTAAAAGAAATAAATTTTTTAAATGTTCAGTTTACCGATATTCCTTTACCGGTATTATTTCCGGATCCAAACCCTTAGAGGAATAATCAATATTCATGTTTAGCTTAGCAATCACCATTCTTATCATCCTTCACAAAACATAACATATTCAAGTAATTAACAAAATATCACTAACTATTTTAATACTTGTCATCCCACAAGAGCTCATAAAACATCTTTGGTAAATTCGACATAACATTTCTAAGTACGGGTTAAATTGCACCACCCCCCCATGCTTTGCATATTTTATTCTATTCTTTATCGCCGTGGAAATGACCCGACGTCTGATTATCGAACAGAGACATTTTCAGTCTTTTACATTTGGCACGTCGATTCTTAAACCAGAATTGTACGTTCTTTGGTTCTA
Source organism: Liometoxenus newtonarum (assembly GCA_030264535.1). Lineage (NCBI taxonomy): Eukaryota > Metazoa > Arthropoda > Insecta > Coleoptera > Staphylinidae > Liometoxenus > Liometoxenus newtonarum. The sequence continues at coordinate 4,320 of JARJEB010014714.1, read as the reverse complement.
AACGAGGAAACTTTTGACGATATGCCATGCAGTTCAACTCCTCCGTATACTTGAGAATTAAATTGTGCGATGGATGTGTGTTCAATGAGAACCATTGCTCGAGTCGTGGCACCTCCGTAACGGGATCAATGAATGTGCGATTCCTTTTGCGACGTTCATCAGCGGAAAGTGCGGAGATTGCTAGCGCACTCGATCCAGGGGGTGATGAAGTAGTATGTGATAAGCCAGGAATATATTGGCTCATGTACATTATGCTATGACTAAACATCGAATTCGGTACAAGAGGAAAACTAGCCGCAAGGCGTTCTAATCCTTCATTGGGTGGCCTATGTAAAAGTGAACTTTCCATGTCCGGGGATTCACAGTTGCGTTGAGAGATCGGTCGGATCATGTGTGATACCATTTCAAAATTGTTTTTCGTTTCCGGTTCGGTTTCATCTGGATCAGGATCAGGATCCACTGTATCCGATATCGAATGTACTTTGTTATTATTGGAATGGTCGCTAGATGAATGATAGTTGATGGGTTCTTCCTGTTTTACTTTGCATTTCGTATCGATCTAGATGTAAAGAATACACCAATAAATTATAAATTCCAGAAATATTACTACTTTTCGCACTTACTTGAGAATCTTGATTCGGCGTTGACGATCTTGGACTTTCATCGCGCGAATCTGGTTTACGTGCGGTCGTCAAGGAGAGGGGACCAACAGGACTAGATGGTGGTTCGTTGATGTCATCTTCATCCAGATCTGAACCGGTGTTTGAGAATTCATCAGACATATGTGATGCATTCGGTCCTCGTCGACAATTCTTCGACATTCGATATTCTAATCGTTCAGAATTTAAATAACCATCATTCATAAGAAAACCTGATCCATTTGTGGGACTGTAGTTATTGTAACCATTGACAAGATGACATGATAAGCCTGGACCAACATTTCGTATTTCTGCTCGTTTTTGCGCTGCTCGAGCATTTTTAAACCAATACACCACATTGTTAACATCCAAAGGCTTCCTACCCCTACGAGATTGCAAATTATTAAGCTCTTTAACGTACTGCTGAATTTGTTGTCTGCTCGGGTGTTGATTATCGGCAAACCATCTTTGCAATTTTGGTAATTCGAGCTCCGGATCAAAACTAGTCCGCATTCTTGTCTTTTGCGTTGGAAATTGATTGTGCACTGTTTGCATGGCTGGATGACCTGCCTCGGAGGGATGAGCTCTTTCTAGTAGTTTTGATGGATGTGTCGAAGTGGAAAATTGACAAGGTGGCGCTAAATGTGGGCGACTTGGAGATTGGGGACTAAATTGTGCCGACCACCATTGATCGAATTTTTTGCGACTTTCTTCGGTCATCTCTGGAGGTGTATGGCCTGCGCCACCTCTGCATATCTGAGATAGAAGTACCTGAAAAAGAAATACGGGAGCATTATTTCTATGATTTAGCTAATATAGCTAATAAAGAGGATATTCAGTGGGGTAGGTACCTAAAAGCCATATCCATGTTTCCAGGATTTAACATAGTAGAAAGCAGAAACTACATTTAAATGAAAAGCATCAGTAGCGTTATGATTTATAATCCGTCGTTAGTTTTACTCGCTCACGCTCCGTACTTATTTTCGATGCAGTCGAGTCTGCTTTGTGGACAAGGATCAGAAGAGTTTAACAGCAGAGAGAACGCACATTGTAATGTCTTAATCCGACCCTAATAAATAGATCTAAACTGTAACAGAACATACATCAGTAGCAAAGTACTGAAGTAAAAGTACATCAAGCACAATGTTCGTTGCGTTGTACTCGCGCATTTGTAATTGTACTTTAGTCCGCACGACGCGAATAAACCGATACTCGTTCCTATGTCTGTAGGCACGAAGAGCAAAGAACGAAGAACACGTTGCCGCCCCGACGCTCTTATATATTTTAGCAATTTGAGAATAACGCCGACACAATGTTGACGCGGCTGGATCTACTCGCTGCCTGTAGGATGTAGAAGGCTTTTGATCTCATTAATACCATGAAATAATGCTACATAATCTTATTAAAAGCGAGGTTACTGCTATTCTCTGGCTCTGCACCCTTAATACATTCATTTCTGTCTAATTCTTAAGATGCGCGCCCTCTTCATATCTATTTTCATAACCCGCCACCGCCAACCCCCCCTTGCCCTTGCCCTTGCCAGATTTCAGACTTTGTACTTCGTGCACCCGCACGCGGCACGAAAGGATTATTTCTATCGGGTCGGTTCGGTGTCTATTGTGCTCGGTATTATTTCTTACCTCGTCTAGTGGACAGCCGGATGAGATGAGTAAATTGTGAGATTGCACGAGGAGGAATCGCAATAGTTTGTCCTTGATGTCAGTCATGGCGCCAGGTCGTCCTCGAAATACTTGAATACGCAGGGTTGCAACGCTGGTCAGTTCGCCAAGAATATCGCCAACATTTGCCAATGGATCATCACAAATCTGATCGAAGCTTAATGCTTTCCAATTCTTGATCACCACTGTGCCCTTGGCGGCAGCTACGCTTTCCGTTGAATATCCGAGTTGTAGCAGGGCCGCCTGGACGAGATCGTGGAACGGTGTCGACACTGGTATTATGACAAAGCTGTCGGTTTCGACGAGAGTTCGACGTCGCCACGAGTTTTGGTGAATTGTGCGGCTTTCATCCAAACTGCATATGGCTTCCACGATACAATGGACTGGCAACGATTTAGCTGTAAACATTTGAAGCCCCATATATAATATCTACACGTACTTACATATAGTTGGAAAGAATGAGGATACAGATAGACGCACGCACGCACACATTCGGATTAATAACAAATAAAAATACCCAAAACGACACGACATCGTTATGAGCTCGTATCATAAATTGTTCATATTCGTCGCGTTCTGTGTTAATCTACTGAAACTGATTTAGAGATTGTTTGCATTAAGATATGCACTGCTCCTGCTTCTACTGTATTATCTTCAGTTAACAAATAAACAATACAACAGATGTAATTTATTAGGTATGTAGCAAGATTACCGTACTTACAAACGATGCAGGTAACAGTAGAGTAGAACAAACTTAACAAACGAAACATGAAAACTCTCTCGCGTGACATAATCTTGATGAATACAACTTTATTTTACAAGTACAATTAGTCGAATATTAATCAGCTTGGTAAATGATCTGTACTACACCTAGGTATGGCATAATACAAATGGCTCGGAGAAAATATTTCAAATAAGATTGAATATAAGGAAAGTCTCACTACTCGATCCATTTATGTAACCAACATTTGTGACTGCATTCGGCTCTTCCCTTGTGGAAATTCTGAAGCAACCTGAAGTAAATGAGTTGATAACTGTAGCAGTAGCGCGCTCTTAGAACTTGGGGCATGTCATGAACCAGATGATCATGATAGTAAACTGCTCAACAATACAAAGTGTCTCAACGAAGTTCATACAAACGAACGGCGAGTTAGTATTTTGATGATAAGAAAAACAGACGTATCAATTCACTATTGATACGAACAGATGTTATTTAAAGCCTTGGTTACTATACAGAGTGTTTATTTTAACATGGAACATAGTATGCAGCGTACCCAATGTTCGCAGCTAAAATAAACGAGTCAAATTCATGGCATTGATGATTCACGACCTAACCAGAACCTGGTGTAAAAATAAATAAAATCGACCGGTAAAGAAGGGCACTTTACTTGAATGTCAAAACAAAAATTTATGTATATACTTGGCAAAAAATACGTTCTTGTAGAGATTCGAATCCTCTATATTTCAATATCTATAATATTTTCTCGTAGGATGCATAGTTTGTGAGATATTAATTCCTAAAGTTTCAAATTAGTAACAATCTCAAACAATGAACGGCCAGAATAACAAAAAAACAGCACTTTCAAATAGAATAAAAGTATGTTGCTAGCATAGATCTGATACTATTAATAATAGAGGGAGAAATTGCGTCCTAGTCGTTTAGTAAAAGAGGGGTAAGACTGGGGTCTACTTCCTAACTCTTTCGGTTTCAGGTACTGTCATATCTGTCAGTTTTGTAATTGTGCGTGTTTCCAGTTATATTTTTCTTTTCTTATTTTTTTCATTTTAATTGCAGCAATCGTTACTGTAAAGATTCAGGCATATCATTTCATTCGTAAGCTATAATTTATGATAAATGTTGTTCAAAATCCATTTGACTCTTGTGTATAACCTACAAATTTTACAAATTTATTTTAGTTTTCCTAAAAATGAAAGCCTTAGAAGAGCATGGATTGTAGCAACAAAACGAATTGACTATGAACCATCCTTGAATGCAAGACTGT
>JARJEB010014709.1:0-26371 GCA_030264535.1 Liometoxenus newtonarum | reverse complement strand
GTAATCCCTTTCATGTTTCCAAGTTGAAATTACAGTATTAAGTAAATGGAAACGGTCTGCACGGGTGGACAATACTAATGCGGTCGATAGTACCAAATGTATGAGATACATGTTAAATAAATGTCGTAACTTTTGTTTTGTTTTTTTTATTCGTATTATTATTTTTCTTATTCTGCCCCCCCCCCCCCGCCCTGAGAAAATCATAAAGTCGGCGCCTATGGCCTGAAATGATGAATATTTCAGTTAATTTAATAATTTTTTGCCCAAATCAAAATTTCCGCACATTATAAAATACCTGACAATTGTAACTAATCCAAATTTATATTCTGTATTTAAATAATGCCAAGACGAAGTTAAAGAAATGAAAATACGAAAAAGAGAGTTATTTATAATCAAAATTAATAAATTACGAATTCGCCACCCAAAAAGGTTATTTTGTGGATTTTACCCAAACGCGTTGGTACCGCAATTCAATTTTATACAATATGGTTACGAACAGAATTCGTCATTATAAAAATTAAAAATTTTAAGTCATAAAATGATCTAGTGGCGAATTTGGGAACTTCCCGACACGAGACTCAAAAAGATTATTTTAAGCTTTTACCGTTGACGCGTTGACTGCTTTTACCCAACACATCTTTCAAGATCGGTCCGCAAACTTACATTTATTTTATGGTCCCGATAGATTTTTAAGTATTTAACGCAAAAGTCATTTAACGCAAGTAATTTGTAACAGCCGTAGTTCTACCCGTGAGGGTTATTCCCTTCTTTACAATGGGGTAGTTCGGTCAATTTTTTATTGCATATTTGTAATCTAGTCAAAAAATAATTGACCCGTATTTTTACTTTTTTTTTGAAATATAGTTGTTTATATGCTACAAAAATTATTAAAAATTAATTAATTCAAAATTCGCGGGAGCCGTGACGTAATCAAGGGAGGTGTGAAATGGATTTATAGCTACGTTCGGCTATTCAACTTTATTGACTCTTTTCACTCTACACGCTCTTTAGTCGTTCGGCTAGTCCAAAAAGGGTGAATGGAGGATTCTTTATACACTCCAACACCACTCCAGCTCCACTTCAACTCTATCTGAATAGCTGAACGAAGCTTATCGCTTGTAAACAGACTATCGCGTACTTTCGGTAGCTTGCGAGGACGTGCGAGTTTGTCTTCCACGATGACGTGACGGTGGCGCGAGTTTCAAAATTTTGCACAATTATTTTCTTTATTATATTAACAACTAATGAATAATTTTAAAATCTAAGATCAATACGGATATTATTAAACATCAAATTAACATGAACATATACAATTTTGTACATTTTCCAATGAGGTGAACTACCCTATTCTGTTTTACCTTTTTATGCAATGTAGTAGGGACAGAGATAGGGTCAATAAAATATAAAAATTTTAAATCATAAAACCCGAGTTTGGGTATAGCAGGAACCAGATGAAGAAACATATTAACACAATAATATTTCATATGTCGACAGTAACAGGAATGGTTCAAGTAAATCGGTTTTTGTGAAACTTAAAATTGTAAGTACATTTTCTAAATAAGCCACATTAAATTATCAACATCTTCACTTTTCCCAGTTTTCTTTGTTATTAAATTACTTGAATACTTAATTAACACGTGTTACATTGTTCAGTTTGTCCTTTTTTTGTGTTTGACTTTTGTGTTCTACTTTTACTTTCGCGTGCTTCGTGGTTTTGTGAAATTCAAAGTTCGCACTTTGCATGCGCAGTTTCCATTTTAAATTTCTATATGTTTTGTATACTATATACCAAGCTTATAGGAAACTTTTCGAATCCTTTTGTCTTCGTAATGATGTTGTACTTTGTACGAAAAGTGTATTAAAAGAGCGAACTTTGTCTATTTCTATTAAAATTACCTAACTCCTCAACGTCGGGTGAGTCGCCTTCGTTTCACATAAATAAAACACTCGCTTTCAACGAAAGAAAATGACGTCAGCATCCTTGGGAAGTTATAAAGCTACAATGTTACGGAAATAACAAGGAGTGAAGGATTGAAATATAATTCACAATACATTACTATTAAGTATATATAGTTTTAAATAATTAGTGATTATTTAGATACAATTAGGTAGGCGCAATTGTTAAACGTAATCGGATTTTCAATCTGTCACTTTTCAGTTAAGGATTTATTTGTTACGCGAAAATTCACATATTTCGTATATAAATATTTGCGCTTCAGAATAGTGTCTGTTTGATGTCGACATGTTATCATTATGTTGATGATGCGCGTGAATGCGTATATTTAATATTTAAAGCTTGATGAGCGCAAATTCCTGAAAGCTGATGGCAAAGATTAGGTATAAAACGATTTTCTATAGTAAGATGAACGAACATGGAACAGAGGGCCCTTTGTGCTATTAAAAAATAAGTATTTGAGAATTGGTTTTTATTTACTTAGCAAATAAACAAGGATATAGGTGGATTATTAACAAATAGCAAGTAAAAACTCGTATCACACAAAAAGCGGAACAAATGAAATAAATCGGTGCGTTAAATTCGCACCGCAGAACTTTCCGAACATGCACACTACGATTTCGTAGAACTCGTCGATCGAAAAGTGGAAATTGCCCAGAAATTAAATCAAACTCATTTCCAGTTTGCGATAAATTTTACGATCGACGAGTTCTATAGGAAATCGTAGTGTGCCTGGTTGGAAAATTGTACGGTGCGAATTTAACGCACCGATTTATTTTATATAATGCGATATCCCTTCGATTCTAGCCGTTCATTGTTTGGAGATTGACGATTGTTATACTGATTTGACATTTTAGAAATTAATATCTCACAAACTATGCATCCTACGAGAAAATATTATAGGTACATGTTAAAATGTAAAGAATTCGAATGTCTTCAAGAATGAATTTTTTGTTTGCAATTAATACGTAAATGTTTGTTTTGACATTCAAATAAAGTTCCCTTCTTTACCATCCGATTTTATTTATTTTTAAACCACATGTTCAGGGTAGAGGGACAGCTACCCAGATACCAAATTTTATTCCGATATGTTGTTTGGTTTGCCCGCAATTTTGTTCATACCCATACACAAATGCACATACACACACTCACACATCAGACCAAAAAGTCGAGTTTTGACCTTAGGTCAACGGATCTCCACGAATCAAGGAAAAATAAGACTTTCATTTTTTCATGATTACCGAACTTTCCGTTACTTACCTACATACTTTCGGTATGTGGCCGGAAAATAAAAACTGGGAAAGGAGTGGAACAATTTATGTGGTTTGGTAGTAAAAGTTGGAACAAAGCGTAGTGCAGAAAAATCGCGATATATGTATACATAAAAAATTTTACTTCGAGAAGAAAAACATAAAATAAAATAAAATATAAAGAAGAATCGTGATAAGATACTCGAATATGTACATAAATCAACATTCGCATCTGTCAAATCTCATTATACTTCCGTTTCTTTTATTCGAGACGTCGTATACCTCTACTTACAAACTATACAGGGTGTTCTGAAATTGACCTGACAATCGCCAGGTACCACTGTCTATCGTGTCCAAAGAAAACGAAAATCTTAATACAAAAATGTCCGAAAGGTCCTGGTTAGTCCTCACGAGGACAAAGAATTTTATGTAGATCTGACAACGTTGCTCCAATGTTTTTGAATTTGCTACCATAACGTAGCTACATACTTTAAACAAATCTGACAGATGATTTAATCAAGCTACTAAAAAATGTATTATGATGCCAAACGTACTTTTTAGAAAAACACATAAAAAAACACAAATAAAAAAAGGAAATCAACATTATAACTTTCTTCGGTAAACTAAAAGATATTAACTACAAAAAGAAAAAATTGACTTTATGCCGATTTTATGATAGCAAACTCAAACCTTAGGACCTCGTGAGGACAAACCAGGACCTTCCGGACATTTTTGTATTAAGATTTTCGTTTTCTTTTGACCCGATCTACAATCTTACTTGGCGTTTGTCCGCCAATTTCAGAACACCCTGTATATACTGAATCCAGTAATGTAGTTTTTACCTTCCAAGTGTAAAGATATGATTCAATTTGATGGAAAAGTTGGATTTATTTTTACAAGTGTGTTTTACATTTTGGAATTAATGAAGGGATTTAATAAGCAATATATACCTGAGTGAAGATAGTCGCAATTACAAGTAATGGTAGCACATATAATGACCAAAGTAATGGTAATATACACGTTGCGAGTAGAACCGGGAGATATGTAATTAACGGGCCCCGCATTGGTGCTAAAATCATTTCGGTAATGAATCGCTTGTCGGAGGCCTCTCTGTGTGATACCGTGCCGATTTCGTTAATCTCCCTGCGGCGTTTAGTTTAATAAATTTGAAATCGGAACTTTATGAAAACGCCACATGCCGTGAACATCGTCCCGCATCACATCACAACCCGACAAGGCAGGCAACAAAAGGAAATCAGGGAACCGAGCAAAATTAGAAGCAGTTGATAAAGGGTAAAGGTATATACAGGGCTGCCATTAGCTATTTTCCATTTTGATGTGATGGTGTAATTTCTTTGTTGTTTACTTTCAATTCGTAATTTAAATTCACCCAAAGCATGTTTGTGTTTGCACGCTTTTTTCCATTTTCCCTAATGTACCGCGCGCTTTATTCGCATGATATGAATTCTAATTAGATTATTATATTCGAAATTAATTTCCCATTTTTATCAGCCGGTTTTACTCTTGTGTGCGAGTCCAACCATCAACGAAAATGAACGATACCTAATAACGATATATGAACATTTATGATGCAGTTTTGTAGAAGTCGTCAATTGTAAAAGTAATTTTGATCGGAAAGTGGAAATTGCACAGAAATGTAGTGATAAGAAAAAGTATAGTAAACAATTATATTTCCACTTTCCTATCAAAATTACTTTCACAATTGACTAAATCAGTGTTTCCCAAACCGTGCTCCGCGGAGCTCTTGGGGCTCCGCGAGCGCCTCTGTGGGGCTCCGCGTACGATCCACGAAATTAAAACAAAGAATTGATTGAATAACAAAAGAAATGAATAAAAATGTATCAATACAAAGAGTGAAAAATACTTTAAGATTGAAAATTTGCCAAGTTCAATGTACGTGCAAGTAATTTTTTAATTTTTCGGTAGCCCAAAAAGACATGTTTGATAATTTTGAGTTTTTGAATGGGTACTAAACATGTTTAACGTGAACAAGAAACCATCAAGCTTAATTTCAGCAGGATATGAGACTCTTATAGATTTGACGTCTTAAGACGATCTATTGGAAAATTACAAATTACTTGTAATTTTAAGTATGGCAGGCCCAAGAGGCTCCGCGCCGTAAGAGTTGATTTTAAAAAAGGCTCCGCAAGCCAGAAAGTTTGGGAACCGCTGAACTAGAGAACTCTTGTGCGAATGCTGAATGCGACCGTACGAAATGATCTTTTATGTTTATGTGAGTTGCACACCACTCGTAAAACTTTATATTTGACGTCAATTCGCGTACGCCGTAGTACGGTACATATGTACACCGAAGTACGAGAGGACGATGACTTACATCCATCCCCCTTTCATATCATCCATCCATCCAAGCATCCTGGCAACGCACTTTACGATCCTTGACTAAATTCAACTCGACTCATTAATACCGATTCAGACCTTACACGTTACACTCTTGCATTTGTTTTTTGTACCTATATGGATGTAATAGGTGTATCCAGTTGTAGTGTTGTCCTTACTTGTTTTCAGGTCCGTATGTATATTTCAAGTTGCATTTGTAGAAGATGTATGTCGTTCTCTGATGTACTCTCACCGAGTACAGTACACTATGGTTGTCACGGATGTTGTGCATTTAACACCGAAACCATTACATTACACTGATTAAACTTTCTTTCTGTCACTGAATGCAATGCTCGTCAGTCGTCAGCAACACACATTTATGTTTCTTAGCCGTCTTTAGCCGTCACATGTATTAACAATTTCTCTCAATTCACATGTAGGTAACTCTATAATGTAAATATCCAATAAATATGACAGCCCTGAAAAGACGTCTGTACATGACTGTCTCAACGATGTTAGTATTGCAAGAGCAAAAGCCTAATATCATATTTAACGGAATTTTTTTTATTTTGAAAGTTATGAATACACCAAGCCCCCAAATAGACGAGTGTGCGTGTAAGTACAACCCTTCCCAACGGTGAATATTTGCATGAGACGGAAAGCCTCAAGTGTGAATTTTTAGGTTCCAGTTCCCGAAACAACTCAGGTAAATTTAAAATTCTATATTGATAAATCTAAACAATGTGGAGTAGACCAATTTTCGCAATATTCCACCTTCAACATTGTAGGTTGCTTTGCCATAAGTACTGATTTATCTAAATCTAAAGAGTTATGTTATAAATAACTAATAAGATCAAAGGTAAAAGGAAATATATGAGCTAACGACGTATGACTTGATCAAGTGGTGTATACAATCGTTGTTAGCAATATTGTAGTATTGCATTTGTGTGTGTGTGAGCATGTGTCGCAACCGGAGTGGATAATAGTTGACATTTCTGGCCTGCCGATATAATATAACTATCTTTCAATTACGTGCAAACACAGTAAATGTCAATCTGTGATTACAATCGACAGCTGAATTTATAAACCGAAGAATGTAATATACACATTCATAACATACACAATTCTACAATTCCACGGTACAGCCGTAGTCGAACTCATACTGTTCACGACGCTTTGCAGCCAGCCACAAACCATGGGACTGGGGAAATGCAGAGACCAGACGTATTCACAACTATGGAATATATGAGTGTATTACAGCACAAACTGCAATTCCAAATGGTAACTGCATCGAATGACAACGTTCTAACCTGGGATAGGACAGAGCAATTGTGGCCGCACATGCACAAATGTTGTGAAACAATAATATGTTATTGTAGTCATTAAAATTGTCACCATTTTTTGATTGAAAAATAATGTGTGGTGTGCTGTTGCAACATTCAACATGCATTTATTAAAGGGGGCATACGATAGGAATTTTGGTATACTTTTTAAGGTCGGTTTGGATTATACATGGAATTTTTAATGGATCTACATTTAGTTTGAATTCAATACCTCGTTTTACTCTCTTGACAAAAGTCTCCAAAATGGTCCTTTGAAAGCCTGATAAAAGAAGTAAAAGAGAAAAAATAGTGATCGGCACTATATACCATGCCAGAAAGGAAGAAATAAAACGGTTTGAAAAAAACGTAATTTGAGTGGGTGAAGGACTCGAAAGTCCTGATTATTTCTCTTTTTCTCCAGTTGGTTTTTTATTGAAGCCCCAGCATTCGCAGCGTATGTATGGCAGAAGCACTGGATGGATATTCCAGCTGGATTGCAATGTGGAGTGCAGTAAAATTGCGACATTGTTGCAAGGAAAACTGGCAGTAAAACTAAAATGAAAACGACTATTCGGGCCCTACGAGTACGTGACGCACAAGCTCTTCGAGTATTTACGTACGATTATGTACGGCCAACGGAAAATACTACCGACTCCACGGTGCTCGGATACCTACTCGAAAACGTTTCGGCCATAAGTGCCAGCCAGCGAACGACTCGGAAACGAGACCCAAACGCCATTCATTCTCGTTGAATAGTATGGATCTATCTAACTGTTTGTTGAAAATCATGCAAGCAAGGGCCCGAGCTCTCGTCAGTTTCGGTATTAAAAGCACTCATACGGTTCACTTTATGTACATACCAATCGGCCGGATGAATCGTTGACATATCCTGCATTAAAACATTTTATGATTGACACTGAGTCGCTTTAGCCGCCTGTTATGCACGTGGTGCAAGAATATATCAAAGTTTATGATCGAAGTTTGGGTGCACTGAATGGGCAGATATTGTGCGATCAATTGGTGATTACTGATTAAGCTCATCGCTTGAGTTTAATATTATGAGATTTTTAGAACACGTACATCGTAAAAGCGATTTTATTTGCCTCTTAAAATACACTATAAATATTTTAAACATATCTACAAGAATATACCTACTTTATGCATGCACACGATTCATTTTTTCTTTGAGATTTTGGTTTTTGACTAAAGCCAAGATAACGTTTATTTATCTTTATCATTCACATTTCCCCATAGCATATGCCGAATCAGTAAACACACCTACACTTTTGTTTATTATGATATAATTGCGAGAAGTTATGCAAGTAGTAAATTTTACCAATGACCAAAAATGGTTAAACATTTATATACCAAACCATTGGCATTTAAAGCAAAAAAAAAGAATACGTAATTATCTCTTTCCCAATTATTATTTTGAAATTGCGCCCACGATAGTTACATATAAAGTTGTTCAATGGCGAACAACTTTAAAGTTCTCTTTCATATCAATATAGTACCTACCTAAGTAATAAAAGATGTATTGGGAAACGTTAAAATTAAATTAAAATTTATTGATGTAATAATTGGCTATACCTATTTTATGATTATCAGAATTTACATATCTCAATTTAGCAACAACTACGAAATGTGAGAAAAATGCACTGTTTACGTATTCTTTTGCAGAATATGCATAAGTATTCAAAAGAACATTGCACCTGATGGAAAACAACAACTAGCAAAGTACAGTCAGTCAACGTCGAAACAACGAGCATAAAAAGTCGTAACAGCCGCCAACAACACCCAGAAAAGTTAGCCGCGAGTCGACTGTAGGTAAACGGCGATATAACACTATTGTGTATTGTATTATTGCATGTGCAACTCTAATAATTCACCAACTGCTTCTGATATACGTACCTGCAGCTTGGAAAAATACTAAATAAAATAATAAACAATTTTATCTTTTACAATCACGATATCTATTCAGGCGACTAAAATAAATTGAATTGGCAATATGGTAATATCAGCGAGAAGGGCGTGTATCGTGTATCAGAGGTAGAAAGGAGAAATTTACCTTATGGTACTTTGTTTGGTTGTATATTTTGATTATTAATGCGTCCGACTCTCGAGAAATATCTAACGTTAATTATGTTTCAGATCAAATTTAAAATTGTGTATTTTATGGAGGGCTCTATGTATCCTTGGCACCACGAGAATAATAGTATATTATTATATGAGCAATTATGATAGCCATTGTTCACGAAGATGATGTTTGAGCCCACGAGCCGAGGGCGAGTGGCTCAATTCATCTGAGTGAACAATGACCAAAATCGCGAATATAATACTATGCTTATTCTACACCTTGCACTATTTTTAACACAAAATACAAATTGTGATTTCTCGATGAAGCAACGAACGAGCACTAACTGACAAGTGAAACAATACGGCGGGCGATACACATGAGCTATGGTCGGAATTCTTTGGGTCCTTTCGAGATTTTAGATCATATAGATAAGCCGGATCGATCACTTAAAATTTGTTGAACTTTAAAGTTTAAATGATCTACGAATATAGGCGATTAATGTTATTTAATTGGAGTGAATTATAAAAATCCATAACTCGAGGTAGTGATTTATGAAAATCCATAACTCACGGTAGTGAGTTATGAAAATCCATAACTCACGGTATTGATTATTATAGGTACCATTAATCACTCAAAAAATAATGACCATATAACTAAATTGGTGTAGAAAAAATTTTAAAAAGTGTTACGAAGAATTACAAAGTCTGAAAAACCGATTGTTATTATTTGATTGATATTTTTCGCATATAAAGTTATACCTACATTGTAATATACCAGTATATTACTAGATTCATTTCTTTATCTGATTTTTAAATCCACATTACTACCTTTTAGCTGTTAGGCATTATACAATAATATTTTATAATAGAAAAAAAAAAGAAGGGAAAATGAAAAAAAATAGTTTACGCTAATAATAAATATCAAAACATGGATAAGAAATTTTTACATAAAAGTATAATCGTGCACTATATTTTTTATTTTATTTATTTTCTCTATGTGCATATGAATATTTATTTATCTTTATCTATTTATGTAGAATGTATATCTGCTGGCTTTGGCTTTGGTCTGGCAAGTGGCACCCCTTACTGTGTTTAGATTGCCCGAAGTAAATGTCGCGTCGTGTGGAAAATCGTTTGGCATAAATCAAAAATTCAACATCGTAAAATATTAACTTAAAATTAAATGGCTTAGTTCCAAATTATAGTGCAATTTTAAATTGTATCAGCCATATTTCAAACGGGTAATGTTGCTAGATATTGCTGTTATAATGCAAACAACACCACTCCGCTTTGTATCTATTCTCTATACGCACATTATATCCAGAATCGCAGAACAATATAGCAGCAGACATAAAACGCCAAAATGGCATCTAACGGAAACGGGCATATAAACACGTAAAATTATGAGTACTGCTTTGTAACGATAAATTTCAAATTAATGTTAAAATCCAGCCGGTACATATTTTTATTTTATATTTTAGTCATAACACAGACCATCTAAAATTGAAAGAATTTTTATATTTGTTTATAACAAAATTTTAAAATTGTAACTCACGCTATACAGTTTACAACGCCACCTATACTTTTAACAACGCACCCATGACATACGTCAATAGGTCTTGAAGGGCGGTAACCGACCGAAATGATAGAAGAACGACGTAGATAGTACTTTGTATGATCGTATAAAGTAAACACAAAATTCCTCAAGAATTGCCTTTTTTTCAATAACCTAACAGCCATCACAAAATACGATTTTGCCTCCCTTTCTCAAATTTGAGATTCTGACATGTGTTCTTAATAGATCATTGAAATAGTTTTATTCCCAATATTGCAATTTCATTACAATTAATTTTATTTTATTTGCTCGGTTAATTTATGATGGTCGACGAATAATTAATTCCGAATGGGTCATATTGTTGTGAATTGTTTCGAGTGATTTATAATAATTTACGGCGCAGCCCGCCAATGTTAAAGATAGATTTATAATATTTATGCTTGTCCAGGCAGGGCCTAAATTTTATTTTGTATTGAGTATACAATACAGCGGTAAAGCAGAATGTTACCGGCGATACAGCTAAATGTCAATTGTGATAATGTTCAGCGTGTTTTGTTAGAAATTTAGAGAGAGGGTATGGTCCATACATTGTAGTTAAATTATGAGGGTTTATTTTGACTAAAAACTAATATAGTAGTGCGGTGCGTGCTCAACTAACAAATTCTCTAAAAATAATTGCGTGTCGCGACACAATTAGTCCAAATCCCTTAATACCCAACAAATACCTTTTATGGGCGTTTTAGGCAAATCGAGTGTTCTTCCAAAAACGAAAGTAAAATTTTATTTTAAATTTACAACGACGTAGATAGTACTTTGTATGATCGTATAAAGTAAACACAAAATTCCTTTATTCCGTTAAGAAATATCTACAAAAATAACAGGCGTCCGCTTGTAAAAACGTAAAAAAAAAACTGATGCATGTATAGTACTTTTGTTTCTGCATGTTTGGACGAGGAGAACACACATGAATAAGCATGTTGCAGGCACGCTTCTGGTTCTTAAATCATTTTCCTTTGGAAACAACGAAAACTAAGAAGAAAAACGACCACAAAAGAAGAAACGAGATGAGGAACGGAACCGAAAACGACGGCGCGCACATGTGACAAAACAAATCAGCGTTGGCTTTTATCTATTTTAAAAAATGTGCCAAAATTTTCGAGCGGCCAGGATAAAGGATTCTATTTACATATCCCATTATGAGAACACGCCGATTTTGCGGCCGAAGTGTGTTTTTCATTTCTAGATGGATCTTCTTGTGTTTGGTGTTCAACTTTTGTGTGCAATACTCTCGGTTGTCGTTTTGAAACGCGCGCTCTCAGAAAAACTCTCTTGGCATTCGTTCCCATTCAGTCAACTTACTGGATGTCGTTTGTTTCGACGTGCCCAACGACGCCCTCATTCATTTTGACTCTCACAATCTGGCAGGCAAATAAAAAAAGCGCTCCTTATTGCGGGAATATAAAAAAATGTTTTAAACTCAACGTCGCCTCGCTCGTCTCACTCGACTTTCTCGTGCTCTATATATTGAAGACGCATGATCCCGGAGTCGTATAAAATTTCAACGAGACGACGACGACTATGGTATAGTGCGCGCGAGGTAATTTGGAACTCCCCAATTTTATATTATCACAAGCTGGCGCTCGTCTCCACGATTCGTCGTCCTCATAACAATGTATTGTGTAAATGATTTTTTCCGTTCGTTTCACGAGCGACTCTTCGCATCGATGCCTTACGTACTTCTTCCTATGAATGTATACTTCGTATCACACAATATCTGTAATAAGCAACAAAATCAAATATTTTCCTTCAAGACTTTTTGACTTCTCTACACATTCCGTGTTTGTTCGGTTTTCGCACGGGTGTATAACATTATGCCGTTGCTGATGGCAGAATTTCGCTTTGCAAATTACAAATCCACTTCGCTATTATAATATAAACCCTATGAACAGTACCGGCTCTATTTCCTTGAGAGAATTCTTCATAAAAATGCCAAACAAGTAATCAATACAAGAAATCATCCCCTTGATAATTGTTTGTATAAATTGTGCATTTATTCCAACTGAGAAATTCTTTCATATAAATTCGACCCTGTTTCCAGTTTCCAACTTGTCTGCACATATTTGCGAAATAAGGCCGCTATAACGCCGGCTTCGCCGATAATAAAGTTTTACTTTATACTACATATATACGTACATAAGTTTCAAAACAAAACTTTTCAATACACTTCGACTTCTCAATTAATTCGAATGGTTTCGAGTGTTTATGCGTTCTAGCAAGTTGAAAGCGAACGAATGAACGAGATATTTCAACTGAACGAACGAAAAGTCATCTCCGCATTTACCAGTTATAAAACCACAAGAGCCAAAACAATCTAAATAACTCCCAGATGTATGTGAGTTTGTAAAATTGAAGTTTCGAATCCACAAAATGCCTCAATTAAGGACGATTAAGTTATGTTACATAATATAAGTACAGCTCAAAGAACGTATTTGTCTGTAAACACATAAAAACAGTTGCTTGTAGTTTTTACTTATTTGAGGTAATAATTTAAACTCGTTGAGTATGGAAATTCGTAATGTTAGTGGGACCACCTGTGCGCATTAATATTTAACTCAGAAAATTTTATATACCCCATTATTCCGATTTTGTTATTATATGATCTAATTAACATATTTAATAATAACATGATATATTAATAAGGAAAATAGGAAGTTTATGTTTCTGATTTGCATGGTTAAGTGTTTCAATAACATAAATTGACGCAAGGTTCGTGATCATGCAATTTATCCTTATTTTTCAGGGATTCTTGAATTTATTGTACATACCAACAGAAACTGCTTTTCAATTCGAAACTCAAAGAACCTTCAACTTGTAAAGGAACATGAAAATGGATATTTTATGTTGTTGTTTCACCATATTCATCATATTATAACGAAACATAAAAATGAACCAAATAATTCATATTTTCGCAAACAAACAAACAAACAAACAAACAAAAACTTTTCATATTGTTGAAAATTCGTTTCCGTCGTCATGACGATAAACTTGCCTTGCTAGCGAGTGTGCGTGTGCGTGCGGAGATAAATAAATAATATTTTATTGCTCATAAAAGTGACGTAAATTTGCCGTGGAACGGTAATGACAAAACGAGAGACACAAGAAAAATAATAACCGAAAGTCATAAACTGAACCAAAGATTAGTATTTTTTTTTCTCTGGCAACGCTATACAACTCGCTTCACTATACACTCTAATATGAAGGGAAACTTTGACTTTCGCTACGGCCATGCCTCGTTGCTGCCGCCAGTACCGCCTGTCTGTTTGCCATAGTTATTCCGGGATCATGGAACATGGTCGGGTGAGGGGGTTTTATAGGGCTCGTAATGCGTGGATGCCTACGGGCTAAATACTTTTCGACGATACGATGATGATGATGATGATTCACATTTGTACCTCTCCTCTCCACATATAATATTTCTGTGAACATATGAGTTGCAGTATAACTTGCCAACAGCAGCAGTACAAAAGCGCAATTAATACACTAGACTTCCCTTCATTGCAACAATTTTCTGCATTTTCTTCCAGTCAAACGCATGCACTTCCCATTAAGCCAAGCAATATAATGATTCAAATTTCAGAGTTTTTCCGGTTTATATACTAGTTGTTCTAGGGCAGGGGTCTCCAACTTTTTAGCCTAGCATGCCCGGCTCGCTTGGTGCTCGCGGGGAGATCCTTGTTCTAGGCCAATATACGCAACTGAGAAAATAGGAAAATGTGAAACCATTGCTTACTTACTACGAGTATTTCTATAACTCAATTCATACGATGGAACTTTTGGTGCAACTTTGGCAATGCAATTTGAAATGCAATGTTTGATTCTCAATTGTATTACAATTTACATTTAGATTATATGGAGTTTTGAACGCCAGAATATTAATTATTTGGCTTGTTGCTTGAAAATGTTGCACGAAAATAGAGAATCTTCTAAAAGTTGCTCTCGTCTTAATTGTTGCGACGAGTTGCGTCGTACGAATCTACCTTAAGATAATAAGATCATGTTTTAGGGTTATACCTACCTGTGCTACCCTGAAAAACCTGTATAGGTAAGTGCATTAATCGTTAAATGCACAAAACTTATGTGTACATAACTTGATTTATACTACATTGTATGCTAAGTGTTATGTACATTATAATTTCTTTTAATAACATTAATCATTTTTTGCTCTTGGCACTTTTGAGTAAGATATACAAGTTTCGATACTTTGTTCAATGCTTTTGTACAGTACCAAGCAATAACTTTTAAAATTAATTCTTGCAAACATCGGTAAATCAAAATTTTCGAAATAAACTTAACATCAATCTTTTGAGATCCAATAAAAAGATTTTTCAAGGTCACCTTTCCAATTCAGTATCTTCCTAAGATAAGTCATAGCAATTTTTGTGTATAAATTTGTTTGGTACAAGAAGTTTATGTTTTCTCTGTATAAATCCTTGTACATCTTGAATCGGGGTGGACAGGAATGAATGAATTTATTAACATGCACACGCTCAGTGAAAAAAAAAACTTAATAAAATAAAATAACTCACAACATGTATATGTATATACAAAGCAGTTCTTTCTTATAACTCTTGTTCTTGTAAGAAGAGTTGTAACTACGTTGTAAATGAAAAAGTTTGCCATTATTTTCGTTTGTGTTTGCTTGGGGTTAAAGACCGATGACTGCGAGATGAACGTGTTCCTGTTGTGAGTGAATCATAAATTGGAAATGTAAAAAATGCCTCTCTCTGCAAGCAGAATTTGTATTTTATATGTTCAACTTTTGTCAGATGTATAAAACAATCTGAGAACAAAGCCTCCTTCTATACATAAATTAGTGAATACCCTCATTTATCGCTCAGGAAAATTGGGAGAATTTCGTGTTTTGTAAAAATGAAAGAGGCGGGGTAGAACTTATGTCAAAAATTTAACCCAAGTCACTTCATATAGATAGTAAGTAGGTAGGTAGACTGTAATTAGGAACTTCCATTTTCCATAGGCATCAGATCATTTTATGTTCCGATATGGAATGGAGGGTTGGATTTGTGATCTGTGAGTGTATATCGCCCAAAGTCAACCACAACGACCGTCATCGAATATCGTTCCGAATATATTCATATTCATCTGTTCCTGTTTTTATTACTTTTTACTTTGCCGCAATGGTTGTGATTTGTTTGTTTCTGATTTATCTAAACTAAACTAAACGAAATATTGGTTTTCTAAGTGAATGAGTTTCGTTTATGTTGTTGTAGATAAATATTGAGTAACATCAACATCAACCAACCAAAGCATGTGGCTGTACACGTTGAGTGCAGAAGTTTTTGTTATGCATGTTGTGCTTTACTCTCTTGTATATTTACGGTCCATAAATTTTTTTGCAGTTTATCGAGGCAAATCCAACATTGAAACAGATCTTTTCGCTAGCTGCAAACACCGTTTGCAATATGCACACACCGCAGTATAGTTAGTATACGCCACCCCATATCTATCTACGTTTATGTACTGCTTGTTTTATTATTATTATTAGAAATATGAACTTCTTGGAAACCAAAATAATATGATACATATTGCGAGTAGAATTTGTGCTTTTTATATACAGGTATAAAGCTACTGTACTGAGTTGAATAATAAATAAATCGGTGCGTTAAATTCGCACCGCACAACTTTCCGACCGGATCCACGACGATTTCATAGAAATCGTCGATCGTAAAAGTAATTCTGATCGGAAAGTGGAAACTGTACAGAAATTTAGTGTCATCAAATGTCTGTCATTTTCACTTCCCGCTCAGAATTACTTTTAAGATCGTCGCGTTCTACGGAATCGTAGTGTAAAATGTATAGCTGGAAGCAACCCGAATTAAAAAATAAAGAGCTTTTTGTGAATTGATTAAAATCTAACTTCGTAAATGGTAAGTCTAGTATATAGTATACACTATAGTTATTATGAATAAAAAAAATCTTCCCCAGACAGAAAGTTATGAGTAGCCTGCCATATTGTATGAATAACAGACTAATGGAGAAATATGCAAAATAGCGAAATAAATTACTGACGAATATATCGTGCACATTTTCAATGACTTTCTCTAATATTTCAAGTGCAAATTTTGTACTATAACTCCCGCAAATAACTCTTCAAACCCAAACAAACAGTTCAAATTTCAAGTATATCTATATACGCACACGAACAATGCAATATTCAGTATACGAAACATTCGAACAAATGAGCACAAATTCTAAGGACCAAATACAAATGACGGCGCAGACGGCAAATGTTGATTCATTAAAAAGATGAATGAATATACATGCATCATCACAAAGAGAATATATTGCGACAACTTTGCAAAATATTAAGCCAACTAGAATATTGCAGATTGCAATATAATCTTTTAACAATAAGTTAAAGGAAAACTGCTAAATTACTCTTTTTCAACAAGCGACCAAATTGCTGGGTTGCGGAGTTATTCGCGCGTAAGCCATCCAGCAATTTGTTGTAATTTATGTGTTTCCGCAGCCGCCAAAGATATACATTTCGCCATCCATATCCATATGCGATGCCGCTCGTTAATAACATTCGGTATTATTAAATCTCCCACTAAGCGACTGAGCATAGTTTAGCGAAAGAGCACAACCGCGCAACCTAGGTGAGCAAACCAAGTCGCGGAATTCGTACTTACACCTAGTTAATTTACGGTTTTACTATACTCAGAAAGTCATAAGTATAATTTAGCTTATGCACAAATGAATTCGCTGAGGAGAGCGCGTATTAAAATATGAAGAGTTCTTAATTAGCTAGCTAATACGTGAGCTTACCAACTAACTATCGGAGCTTTCCTCCAGTCTCTATGCATACAATATACACATGAGCACTGAGCACATGAGCCAATTTGCTGCAGCTACTTATAGTTTGGCTTAGCGAGGAATATTGTAGTACCGCTACCAGTTGTGGTAGATTCTCGTTTTTTCACCCACACACATGGTTAAGTATCCTTAGCATGCCTTCTATGCCCAGCATCGTGCATATTTCTCGTATGATGTAGATCTAAGCATAAGCAAAATAAGCTTGAGTCGTTGAGTATAAGCGAGTGTAAGTAACCTAACCCGACATTGTTTACATTTAATCATCTCGGTATTTGTTTAGGCGATAGATCTGTGTGATGCAAATGTCCGGACAGTGGTTAACATCGTTCAGATGGTGGTTTGTATTCTGTTATGTGATATTTACTTAACGCACTGTCAAATAATAGGGATGTGTCTTGTCTTGTCACTGAGTGCTCATACCCCTTTTCCCAATTGTATGTGACATGGAACAGTTTTGTATGAGGATATGTAGAGCAAGGGCGCAGAACATACACAAAATACATGGCCATCGATGAACCAAATCTACGTATAACGAGCTCACGTGTACTTATACCGTTGCTACTTACTTGTGGTGTAATGTAATGTTCACCAGTTTACTGGACGAGTCTATTGATAATGTAGCCCCAAATTGCCCAAGGGGAGAGCTTCGTCATTATTATCTAAATAATAATAACAACCAGGACTACATTATTGTCTGTTGTGTATTCATCAAATTAGCTACTACTATCACTCTTAAATGTGTTTGAATGGTAAAGGAATATGAATCTAAATACACCTATAAAACATTTTCGTTGATAAATTACTTTGTACATTATTTTCTCCCTTTTTCGTCGTAAAAGTGCTTAGAAGTAGTTGTACTGAAATTTCTTTGTTAGGTCTCAAAAAGAAATTACTGTTATAGAACTGTTACAAATATATTGACACTTGGAATGACTCAGTTAATCTTAATCCAAAAGTTATAATAAAGGTATAATGGGAAAAGAATATCTAAAAATGTTATTTGACAATACACTCATGCCCAAAGTATAAAAGAAAACGGTCGATATTTTCACGACTCCGTGAATCCTACAAGTCGAAAAACATTGTTTTTGAAGTAATATTTCCGATCAAAATTACTTCCACGATTAGAGAATTTTGTGTTGTGCGACCCGTATCCATTTATTCTGTCACTTTTGGATTATACATTGTTTCTATTATTGCTGCAAGAAATAGTGGACTTCAATTAGATAATTACATATTCGAATATATTATTTTCCGTGCACATTAACCAACACTTATCAAAATTTTAGATACTTTAGAAAATTAGTCATAAGTTCCTCAAAGTTCTTATACTCATGAAATTTATAAATAAATAAATATCTCCCCTTACTCTTTCACTTATATAATATTACTATAGATTTGCATTTAGCAATTTAGAAATGTATTCGTGATAAGAACAGTAAAGAAATGATGATAACTATTAAAAATACATTGAGCATTCAACATTGAGCGTTGTAAGTACAGCAAGTATTATAGTAGAAGTAAAACTGATGTATATTCCAAAAAAAAAAAAATAACATAAGAATAAATTTCCAGGAAAACTTGGACAATGGATGATTATTTTTCTTCCATTTCTTTGCTATACTTAAGGTATAAATTAAAATCAGAAGCTAGGGAAAAATGGCATATGCCTTCCCTGATTTCTCATATATCTTTAACGAAGTTCTAGCTAATGTCCATCGTATATATCTATTAATTAATTAAGGTTGGAGCAGAGAAATATTGATATATTAATATAAGTGTTTATACAGAGTGATATACTAGATATACGGGCTGCAGATAGAAAGAAAAAATAGCCCCAAATGCCCTAAACTGGACATTATTATTAATCACGAACGTATTCCTACTACATTACCTAAAAATATACCTACCTACAAAAACAAACGATATCATAAGACATAAGTGTCTACACAATATGACGAACAACATGCGATAGGAATATTAAATATATATTTATATTTGTTCCCGCGCAATTCGATTTAATATGTCAAAACAGCACCAACTAAACTTACTGAGCATAGAGATGTCTATAGAGAGAACATAAAGTTGATTTATGCATGCAGCCAAGTTATGGAATTGTGTTGCAGTTCTACCTAAAAGGTACTAGTCTGAGCGTGTACTTTGGGTAGTCTACATTTTACGGTTTTAGTTTGTTATGGTGGAAATCAATATGGCGGACCAGTACCATCATATTTGTATCAATACTCAATACTTAGCCTCTTGGAATCATAGGCGGAGTATGAAAATGTTGATTATGGAACGGATAAGAACAACATTAATAATACGCTACTGAGATCAGTTCTACGGCAAAATATCATTCTGAGGAATTATCTTGAACAATCACTTAAAATTTGGCTTAAATTAAAATTATTCTATTCAAATTAATCTTAAATTAATTGAGGCTCAACCTCAAGTTTCGTAAAAACCAGATGACTATCAATAATCGTTACAAATTAATATAATTGATTTTGACGATCCTGTATACACAAACAAACAAGGAACGAAATTGATCAGACTTACAGGGATAAAGAAAAGAACGAAGCTGATTAATATGCGCCTCATATAAAAAATTTATATCTAACACTTGTCAATAAATAAATATGATGTGTTTCTATTTCTTTGGCAGCTGCTTTTTCACTTTGGGGTAAACGGCCGTAAAACGCCGTGCATTTGCCACGAAAGGCAATGACATCGCCCGATCGTATACAATAAGATACAACTAAATGAGAAAGAAGGATAGAAAGCAATAGAATCTACAGCATTTCCTTATAATATTATCCTCCAATGCAATAATTCTTTTATAGCGTTCGAGGATTTAGTTTATTCCGTGTGGGCATCGGGGCACCTAAAAGGGACGTAATAACTACGATTTTCCCTTGATATTACACAGTTTATTGTCTTCCAAATTCAGAACCGGAGTTATGAAGAAAGATCTTGCCGGATATGTTTTTTTTATTCACATGCGCATCATAGCAATTACCAGGTAGGCACTTAACTTTAACATGGAATTCATTTGAAAAATTTAAAATGTTAATGCAGCTCTGAAGACAATAAACTAGGTATCACCACCACCACTTACGTCACTACCACACTGAAACAACATTCAGCTTCGAATAGTCGTTTACACTTTCGTTTTGTTTATTGTTTTGTTTCATTTCGTGATGTGTGACTGTACAAATGCCCATGATATGTTATAGGCTTTGTATTATATTCTTTTCTATACCCTCTACATTACTATATATTGCTAACGAGTGTAACTTTCACACAAATGTAGATACTTAACTAAATTAGCCATATTGAAATATTGCCGGTAGTTACGATTCAATTGGTTGGCCCACGAAGTGTAATAAAGAACGTAAAGGAACTAATGTTTTATTTGCTCATTTTTTATTCGTGGTCACACAAGAAATATATTTATATGCATTCAAGACCTACTATTATTGTTATTATTACGCAAACATTATGTCACGAATTTACACTAATGTTTATTACTGCGTCATTGTCCAGTACCTGCGCAGTCAAAACTTTACAAAATAGTGTCCTTATATAAAAAATTAGCCTGCAATTAAGAAAAGAGCAAACTCGAAATATAAGGCAATTTATTATCGAAACCTAACCTATGTTAATTACAATACTTAATATTTTTTTTACTATCATGTATTGTTTTGAGGGGCAATGTCGCCTTGACGTTTCCACGTTAATAGAATTATCTATTATTTTTTCTGCGTTTACTTCTATGGATTATAAAGCTCAAATTCCGGATGCAATACGATCATTTGATACGCGTGCATGAATGAAGCAGAGATATATAGGTATTGTTGGTAAGGATTTTGTGTTGTGGATTATTATTATATCGGCAAGGCAGGCGGAAATACGGCTCCAAAGTATACGCTGATGGCATTGTGCCGATGACGTCACGTCGTCATTGTGATCTCTGACAATTAGTCAGACCTGACAATCTTCTGAAGGGAAACATCAAATGTAATTCCTCCTCCTTCAATTAATATTATAGTCCTCTCGTAACATAACATACACGATGGTGCATACATAGTATTATAATAATATGTGGATGCCACTATTATTGTTATTATTACTGAAAGCACCCCACTAATAACACAAATGCCATGATCAATAGAGATCACGATTTCGAATTCGAGCAGCAACCGCAATGAATGAGTGACGGGCAATGCCGGTGAGAGTGTGTTACGGATTCAAATACAAATAGGCATTCCCTAAATCCTACTAAACAGAACTGAATATTGATACCAAAACCTGTATATTGGCACGAAAATTTAGAAAATTCATTTAATAGTTTGATTTGCAAATATCTAGATGTAGGACAATTCAAAAATGTTTGTATAGCGAAAAAGCAAATGAGCCCATTTTCTAAAATCGTATTTCAAATTTGGATACATTGGAAATATTTCCGAATTTTCCTAAAACTTTTATGACCCCGCTACATATCTATCAAACAATTCGAATTCGCAAGGCCCTACAAAGCAAAAGGACCCTGCAGAGCGGCAAGCCTGATGTGTCGACCGCATCGACGAATTCGATCATGACTAATTGATTAGCGCAAAAATTTTTGTGCTTATGTACTCAATTTCTTTCTTCCATTAAAGCTCCAGCAAATTCGTACATACTAAAGCTCATTGATTTCACAATGAACTATATAGGTGAATACATACATATAAAATATAAATTCATTACACTGTTCACTGTGCAGTGGTGCTCCGAACAAAACAACTGACCCAAACAATCGGAAAGTTATTTGGGCGCAACGAAAATACGCCGTGACAATGCGCACAACATTCATGTTCCATCCATTTTCTGTATACATAGATTTGTAATTGATATACAAAGTCACACTTTATGCAAATCGAAAGAAAATTATACATTTTGTACAACATCATAGGTTGGATGTTTGGTTGAATTTCGGGTGAGTCAATTTACATATCGGACCGACTTCAAAATCCATCCGCTACAATTAAGGATACAATGATTCTCCGTCCGGAGTTATTATTACCTGCAAATGTTCGCCTTCGTTCATTTTTGGGATGAGTTGATGTGGTGGCGATGGGAAAGTTGTTGGTCCGTTGATCGTAGGACGAAGAGAATATACGGGCCTAACAAAATTCTCCTTATATTCCAAAGAATAAAGAAGGGTATAAGTGGTAGGTTTTGTATTTATTTCCAAAACAGCAAACTTATTAATATTGATGAGCGCACAGCGCTGATTCCGAACGTGCCTGACTGCATGAATGAATTTTAATAAAACGCAATTAATTAATGTAAAGAAAGACTAACAGAATATGGAGGATGCGAAATGCGTGAGTTTGCTTTCAACGTATATTAGTCAGTCATCTTCAGAATGAACAATGTACTCGCCACTCGGTAAATTTAAATTAAGAATACTCATTGCTTTTTTAAATAAATTTACTATAGTGCGCTTAAATACGTGGTCCCATATGTATTTTATGTTAGCTTGCAAGATTTATTTATATTGCTATATGAATAAGGCGATAAATTAATTTCTTTCTTTAATATTATACCTAAATCCATTAAGCGCGGTAACAAGACACCGTGATCCATAAAGCATTGCGCTAATATGAGTTGGTACGATTTAAGATAGTTTCGTTGAATAGTTTGGTCGCGGACGCATTAAAAAGTTTTCATTTTTCCACTTTTGCAATAAGAATTCAATCAAGAGAGTGCCGCATACGAGCATACATGTGTTCGACGTGTTTTAGTATAGTTTTTGTCGTTTCGTTTGCTTTACAAACTTCAAACCTAAGATTTTGAATAAGAATCGTGCGGTGTAAAATTTATAAAACGAAAATATAACTTACCCATAACACAGCAAGGCGAGCAAGCACCTCCTTGATGATTCAGATATGGAATCACACCTGATTTAAAAGTCGTTAAATCGGTATGTGCATAGACCCATAACGGCCAGCAGAAGACGGGTAAAGACAGCCGAAAGTGAACGGAAAAATATTGAAATCGTTAATTATCCCAAGAACTGATCCTGCACATGATAAGCATCTTTATAATGAGTCTGATATAATATAGTATTAGGTATATATTGTAGCATTGCTAATGTGCTTGTGACTCCTTGTGAGCGTGAATGTTATTAATCGGTTGAGGTTTATGTTAAACTTAAAAAGCACCCCTAAATATTCTTGATAACCTTATATAAAGTAGTTCCTTTGGACTATGCAGGTGGTCGAAGTAATTTCTAGATGGATTTTTGTTTATCAATTTTTTTTTTCCGAAATATTAACTTATTCTATTTGAGGATGTCGTACACCAGTATCGAAGTCGTTTCGAATCAAGAAACAAAATCGCAACGATGCAGATTGCAGAATACTTACTTACAGACTCTTTCGAGCGAACGTAATCCTCGGAAAATATTTTCAAACAAGCGCGCACCGTTCAGTCGACAAAACGCCGTCAATTGAAGCGCTTTAATTTATATTTGTAAAGGGAATACCATTAAAAGACAACAACGGTTTGGATCGGAGCAGCAGAGCGGCGTTCAAGTGCAAGGTTTCAAGTGTAATGTAATTAAAAGTGTCGGCATGCTCGAAGGAAAGACGGCATAGCGTGCACGAAGTCTCGGATTGCTTCTCCTCACTTTAATATTGTTTCAAAGAAACGTGAGATTTGTATTTATATCCTTCATGTGCTGTCGCAATGATGGAGCGCAGTCCTTTGCGATTAAAAACGGAAGTTCTTAGCGTTAGCGAAAAATGTTCTATATACCTATGTATATTACGTTTGTTTTCGTTATTTATCTTTAGGTTTGCAGCTTTGTTTCTTCTTTAATACGTTTTTTTTTAAATTTTGTTTCATTTGTTGAAAATGTAAACAAAGTATTTAAAACGCATTGCCGTTTCGTCTCTTTCGAATAATTAAAATCTTAATTTATGGCTCAGTTTTTGGCTTCGTCTACAAACGATACGGCTTCTTATTTCGCCACATGTCAAAAATGCGTACGTGAAGAAGATGAATTATTTCGGAATGATTAAATTCCGAGAAAGTACAAGTTCTTACAAGTCTAGCAAAACATACCACAAAATAACATTTGCTTACAAAGTCATACAAAAATTAAGTCACTGTATGCAGTCATATTCGACGTAAAATGATACATATATGTATGTACATATTATATACAGGGTGTTGGAGGACTGCTTCAAATAATCTTTTATTTACGTTCAATAATTGTTTTTCAAAGTTAAATGTTTGTTGAAAGGACCTGTATAGGTGAATTGAGGGAGTTGGTTCGAAGAATCGCGTTAATTAAAAACACATTTGTAAAAATTCAGGCGTTGCGAACTCGGCCTCATGCACAAATCAACTTGCGTCGAGTCAAGAATTGAGATGCTTATCGTCCAAACAAATACAGTTTTGGCAAAGTGTATTAACAACTGGACGAGTTAACGAAAAACCTGATGGTATCATTCCATTCTAATGATTGATACACCTTCATGAACCATAGAAACTATACTTGTTATTGTATTTAAACAGGCGAACAAAGGTAATTGCAAAGTTTAACTATTAATTATCCCACAATAACAAAGCCATCAAAATTGCAGACAGGTAGATATAAAGAAATAAAGGTATAGAAATGCATCAAAAATAATTATTAATAAGTAAATATTTTTTTACCAAATGATCAAACTGAACAAACTGAATATCTTTGCGCATTGTTCATCAGGAAAAAACAGCAACAATATAAATTAAGTCAGTAACAAAAATTATATACAAAGTTAAGTAAATAATGAAGAGAACGACAGAATTGCGCGGTTCGTATGGCAGATAACATCATTCGGTTCATCTAATGACATTTTAATTAACATGTGTATTGTGCCGCTTTGCACACATTATTACACATGCTAACTATTAACAATTAACATCGATGTGCAGGCAGAGATGGCAATGGGACAAAGCAGTGATTCTCAACCTTTTCTTTCCTCACGGTATACTTTTAATAATTTAAAAATTTGGCGGTACACTAACTCCCCGCTAGGAAAGTAGAACTGGTGAACTATTTGTCTGACATCTCTAATGTATGGGTAGGGTATTCCCAGGGCGGCACACTGGTTGAGAATCACTGGCATAAAGCGACAATGTTCAGATATGTAGGTAGTGCGTACAGGTACACTTGTATACATTATACAAATCTATGATCATCATTGTAAAAACTAGAGCTAATTTTTTTAACAAAAGAAAAATATAGTTCCACACCAAGTAAAAGAAGAACGGTACAAAACGAATGTAATTCTGTTCTTATAGTTGTTGTAGGTAGGACGTTCTTGTAACGCTATATTAACCGCGTTAAATTTTTTTGTACATACAACCAACGCAACGATTCGAACCGAGTCCAGTTTACATCTGATAAACAAATCCAACAATTCAACATCCTTTTCATTTAAGCATGTTATTAATTTCATTTAATTACTACACTGGCATAAATGGCAATAAGTTAATTCAGAAATCCAAGTGAAGGTATGGTTTCATCAAGTAATATATCTGCTTTTTCAAATAGACTTGCATTTATTTCAAGGCTTGTTACTTTGTTAGTCTATCCAAGGGTGGACTGAGCACGTGCATTAACATAAATTAAACGCTATTCAAGTTCCTTTTATCCTCATCACTTCGGGAAACTTCTATGTGGTTCACAAAGCTGACCGTTTTATGGCTTTGTCCCAAATTCATTTGTCGATGTCGTTCCATTTCAAAATTCGATGTGGTTCTCAAAAAGAAGGTCAGTCTTGACCCGAACGGGAAGGGGGTTAGTTTTTATTGGGGTTAATGAGAATTTAGTGGTAAACACACAAAACGTACTTGGTTTTAGCGTACTTGGTTTGGTTCGCAGCCACATTTCAGTCTGACGACTGTCAATTATTCTACCTTTTTA